>CAJQZM010035216.1:0-39768 GCA_907164665.1 Colias nastes
TGTTGTTTAAAAAAATCCCTCTCTTCGTATAAAAACAGGTTTATTTGAACGGATAGATAAAGAAGAAGATAGGTTAATAATATAATCTTGTGATTTGAGCACACAATATTAAAATTACAAGAAATACAATGTCTTCAGAGTTACCGTGTGGAGTGAAAATCCTTTGTTAGGACGAAAAAATCACAATTGTGCTGTTTAAAACCTACCCTACCTAATGTGAAATGTAGATTAATTGAAAATATAACCGTATACTTAAACAAATGACCTTGCTTTGTGGAGACAGCGTTCCTAATATGATGTACAAATAATACAATTACAAAAATATATCTTGTTTCAGTAGATGGGCATATTCATCTTCTCTTTGTTTTCCATTACAATTATTAATTGTGTACATATTCGTAATTTTGTTAAGATATTAACAAATTTAACATAGTATTAAACTAATTTAAAAAGTCTCATTAGGTATACCAAAATAGACTTCATAATTTCAAACAAAATATTTCCGAAACATGCAAATCACATAAAGTATTAAAAATGAACTTCCATTAAGTAGCAACACATTTCAGCCAAACATGTGCATTAATATCGTATTCAAATAATTTATTACGAATGTTAATAAAGGCTATTTAACAGTTCTTTACAAACATATTTAATCCAGCTATCACATTTCAGTATTTCATGTTTTAATCATAAGTTGTTTAACATTAAGCATTCAATTTTATCATCGCGATTTACTGAAATGAAAAATATTTATGCGCCTCATATTTTACGGGATATTTACTGTCTTCACAAGGTTTAATATGAAAGCAGATAATACTTTAAGGCCATGATAATGCATGAATAATATGCTAAAGTATTTTTAATAAAACGAGACTCCTTAGTATAAGTAAACTAACATGCTATTTTGATGAGATGCTAAAAGGTAGATATTTGCGTTTTGTCTTGACTCTCTTAATGAAATTTTATTAAAATTTCTTCTTTCGGGAAATGTTACAAAAGTATTTTTCAATATAATATGAAGCAATATGAACCGATTTCTGTATTGCGCAGAATTCAGTTTTAATTAAAAGGAAGAAGATACATGAATATTTTTGTTTCACACATAAAACTACTGAGCTGGTTTTGCAGAAAGATTTGAGATTATAGATAGCTTAGATTACTTAAGGCTACTTTTATCCCTGTATTACTAAAATGAAACCGCGGACTTATTAGCATAAAATAAATTTAATAAATAGCATAATATATAATTTAATGAGTACGTACCTACTGTTCCAAATGAAATGTTTTGTTTCCGTCCAAAGACATTCATGTAGTAAATAGATAGAATAACGTAGTCAAAACAGAAGGCAATTGGAACAGAAAATTCTGTCTCTCAAAATTCCTTCAATTAAACTCAACATCACAGCAAAATGGCATGTTTTAAATCCTATGAAGTGTTTGTCAGTGTTTCTGCGATAGCTTAGAGTATTTTGTTATTGTTTTCAGCAATTTCAAAATATTCTTTGCGTGTGGCTGGTTGTATGTAAGGTATTGTACCTTCAGCTCCAGTATTTAACGATTTCACTTTTCGATTCAGAACGACATCACATTTTTACAAGGAATGACATTACCCCCTCTCATTTTACACGACTCCAATGGCTGTTAGATTTCTTTTAATATTAGCTTAACTGCTTCATTAATCGATTTCAACATTAACCACGAAAAGTATATTCTTGTTAAAATCGATTTCTGAACTGAAATAATTCACATTTTTATTAAGAACATCAGATCCGATCTAATATATTGTTCTACGCCAGTCGAAATGTAACTAACAATCCAAAACACTTAACACAGAAAACTCGACCTAATTCCGTTTTATTCCCTCTGTTATACTGGTCAGTTTCGCGTGTACTTAATCTTCGATTTTTACAAGGACCCTTCATTCTATCACGGACCATTGCTTTCAACTGTACGATTTTCCTTTTATTCTACTCTATGCACTGCACAATAAAGTTTGTAATTCCTTGCACATACTACACCATCTAAAAGTTTATCTTTTTTTTTGTTTTAGCTTCGAAACACTTTTCCAATACTCCGAGATACTAAACATTTGGCACCGACACTGACACGGCTAAGTTTTACGAAAAGTTTTCTTCACAATGTTTGATTAGATTAGATATTTTTTCTCTTAACATTTCAAGTTTTGCAGGTTCAATTGTTTATACATACAGACATACATCGGTGCACATACTTCTACATATGCCAGCCAAATCTGATTGGTAGATTTGTAAACGTATGTTAATCGCCCCAACACCTTGCATGCGTTAACGTGTGAATGATAATAGCTAATATTTCGATTCAATAGTATTTTAACTAAATATATTTATAACATCAAGTTTGAAACTAAAAATAATTCGTTTTAATACAAGTAAAAAATGATATTTAAGTCATCGAAGATATAAAAGAGATGGAAGTAGATGTTAGTCATTTCAAATCAACATAAACGAGTACTTACATGGTATTGTTAATATCATGCCCCGTTTAATTACAGTAGCAAAACAAAAATTTTATTCATACAAGCTTGATGTTTCAACCAATCCATTTCAAGATAGTATTCACGTTCCTAACAAACTGTATCATTATAGCTACATCAAAGATGACGATTGGGGACCTTGTAGCGTCACTTGCGGTGAAGGTTGGAGGAAAAAGGAAGTGCATTGCAAGATCTTTCTAGAATTCAGTAGAACGATAGCTAAACTACCAGATAGTAAGTGCATGGGACCTAAACCCACTGAAGAAACGCAGAGATGTGTGATGGAGCCTTGTTCGATGGCGTATGGAACTTCGTTCGGTGATTCCAGTGCACCGTCTTATGGCGGAGACAGGTACTTATAAATTGTTTTAATAATGGTGAATCAGTCATAGCCTTATATCATTTCAATACCAGAAAAGAAGGAAAATTTATATATGAATTGGGTTATTCAATAATATTAATTTCGTAAATAGGATAGGTACTAAATTAAATATCGTAATCGACGTATAGTATATTTATTTGTACTAATCAATAGAGCAGTCAGTTCTCAGTTTCTATTGTAACTAAAAAGTAAAGGTAATTCTTGCCACTTACTTTATTTGATAGTTCCTTAATTTCAATTTGAAAATTATCTCACTAACTAGATATTTTATAAATTGAAATAAAATAAATTCCAGACCAATATATTTTATTCATTCTATCGCTGCTGCTACATTTAATAGCTTATCAAGAACACCATTCCCTATAGATTCTATGACAACATCATTAATTCTTGCTATGAACATGCTATTATCTTCTTGCGTTATCTTCGAGAGATCTTGTTCAGAGTCAGTTTGACTTTCCTTAGCAACACCTTCTTGTGGAACGGCTACGACTCTCAATTCAACTAATGCAATTAATAAACCTAATACCATTGTTTCTTCTACATCTTTAACTAATTCTTCTCTTGTATATATAAGATTCGCCTCTATATCATAGAGAGATAAGAAAGATTCAAAACTGTCATAGTAAACTTCGATAAGTTTATCAAAGTATTCAGATCTGAATTGGGCATCTGTACATAAGTATATGAAGTAAATGAAATCGGTGACTGGATTGGTAAATCTCATTGTTTGGAAATCCAAAAAGCATAGTTTGGTTGTCTCGCCCTGGAACAAAAAATACATTGAATAAAGTAAATTCAAGAAAGTGTAAATTTTACTCTAAATTTTCTCTGGTTTATCCAGACTAAACAAAGTTCCAAAAGTAAAAATCTATGTGAACTTTTAAACGGAAGGCTGCATCTTGTCTATTAGGTACAGGTTTTTACAAAACTTAAGAGAGTCGCTAACTTTTAAGTCTTTTTAGAGCAAATTTTTAGTTACAATCACTGTTTTAGTGCAATGTATTACTGTATACTTTTACCAATATAGAGTCAAAAATATATAGAGAAGACAAAAATTCTGCAATAGTACACGTTAACATAAGTGTTTAGCAGTTCCAGCTGGCTTGTTTTACGAAAAATTAGAATATCAAAATTTAACGTACCTTTCGTTTAAACAGTATGTTATTTATCCAAAAATCTCCATGGCAAAATACGTTCATTTTCCTTGGCTCAACATACATATGGAAGAGCGGCAATAGCTTCGGTTTAATTGTTTCTAATTTCTTCTTAACATCCAAATCATTAATTACATTCAGAGAAATGTCAAAAGACTCCGGAAAATAATTTCTAAGTTTGCTTTTGTTTAAGAAACTATCTTGAAATAGTAAATCATGGAAGTTCTTTGTCATATCATTATACAAGTCACTATTATTCTTCTCAAACACATGTGACAAAGCGTGGAATTTCGCTAATTCCGAAAATATTAATTCGACATGTGAATATTCTAGTTTATTATTTTTATCCAATGTATCATTCACTTCATATCCTGACACTAGTAAATCTTCAAATATAAGAACTTCATTCCCTTTTTCTGTACAGGAATAAATAGAAACAGGTAATACAAGCCGTTTAGCATCAATTATATCTTTCTGTAATTCTCTAAACGTTTCTATAACATTAATATACGCTTCCACTTCTCGATTATGTAATTCACGAAACAATTCCTTCCTCGCCGTGTTAACAAGTGTTTTCACTATAACACTGACACGTTTATCACTACCATTTTCTGTTATAATTACTCGAAACACATTAGCTATATAACCACTGCCATTCAAGTAATCCACATGATAACTGAATTCCTTAATATCCATGGCATCAGCAACATTTTTGATAGCACTATGCAGTTCCATGCAGTTGAATTCATCTGGCTCACTTATATTAACGTCTAGCGACATTTTCACGTCGACTCTGGAGCTAAACATAAACTTATTCTGTCATGCGTTTTAAGATAAGATTGCGGTAAATTCGATATCGACTTTATAGCGATAACACATAATACGGCTTAAATCAAATTATCTATACCTACATTCCTACTTCTTTTGTTTTTCAATTATTGTATCGTTTTATATTTATAACGCTTATATTATGAGGTTACAATAGTAACATTAATAATTATGCGTGCATTTATTATAGTATTTCTCGTTTTTAATACCAGAGTTTTAAAATATAAATAGCTTCTAGACATATCTTTGATAAATGATTATTTATTATATCTTATCATTTTGAAAACTAGCCAATATGGCAGATCTTCTTATCATTACAACTTACTATTTTTATTCTGTATTTCTCAAAAAAAATAACAAAGTATAAAATAACATAAAATATGTAATGGCATGGATTTGTGAGATAATAATATAAAGAATAAATCGCGTTAAAAATCCGTTAAAATCTTAATTTCTAAAGTAATGACTGTTCATTATAATTAGGTATGTCTTTCCAACAGGTCACTAATATTCGGTACATCGAGTAACATCAGAGTGGCGCCGGGGTCGCCCGGGAAGTCTTATTCCTGGAAGGAGAAGGGGTATACAAGCTGTAGTGCGTCTTGTTTGAGTGGTGTTCAGGTATTTATTGACTTATTCTTGAAAAATTCTTGCGTTTGAAAGAAAGAAAGAAAGACTCAACAATAGCATTATAAATTATAGAAATAAATAAAAACATAAATGAATATACCAGATAATTAATTCATTCAGTTATTTAAATTTGTTGTTAATTATTTAATTTGGACGATCAAATTGTTACGGGAATAATATGAGCTTCTGATTTACAGGGAGCATAATATTATATTATGAGTTATATTCAATAGATTGAAACTTAGATATATGAATTTGATATTTTTTTGAAAAAATAAATTTATAAATTTATAAAGGGACGCTGGCATATCGACCCGCCGCCATTTTGATTTTTTTTCAAAATCGCGGCGCACGATTAAAGTGGTATGTATGGATAGAGGACACATAGACGAACAAAAAATGTCTCATAACATAGTACCCTAAGGCGCGCCGCACACCAGCGCCACATGCTACATGCATCGAACATTTACGTCGCCACAATCAATGCGCTACAATTCAGCTTGCTACAAATGTATTGTATATGCGCACATCGGAAGCACATTTGTAGCGTGGCACCGCTTTGAGAATGTCGACATCATCGTCTGATGACGACGATTTCTTGGTGTGGCGCCACAAATAACGAACGTGTTCGATCTTGAATTCGTGTAGCGCGGACAACGTCTCGCCACAAAGTGCGCCCGCTACAAATGTTTCCTCGGTGTGCGTGCTCGCGTACAAATATATGGGGGCGATAAATGTGTCGCGTTTCAAATGTGGCGCCACAATTATCGAGACACAAGTGTATGCCTGGTGTGCGGCGCGCCTAAAGCGTCACATTACCGAGATATTTGGAGGTAAATATTCACTTATGACTGTAGTTTTGGCTTTTTTGAATATAAAAATAAGTACCATCACAAATACTTATCAACTGATCACAATTAGGTTCTGCAAATAATATATGCCTAAGTGTTTTTGGACAAATTCGCGCATAAGACAGTTTCGTGTCTTTTTCATTACTTTGCTTAAATATTGCGCAGATACATGAAAGATACTTCCTAGTCTTTCATTTGAATCGCCAGTATGAAGTTTACACATAACCATTGCCAGGGCTCTTTTAGGTTTTTTAAAAGCTTGTGTTAAGGAAGGGGTTTCTTCTAAAATAGTTAAAAAGGCCTCTTTAGTAAAACCAATATAATAATTAAATATAGTGTCATCGATAGTTTCTAATTTTTCAAAATTTAAATATTTCAAGTTCTTTTTCTGAAGCATCTTTAACATGTTTGCTAATTGTGCACCATTAAACGTTTCCAGTGTTGGACGACCGTATACCGTCAAATTGAGCCATAAAGCACCATCTCTCAAATGCTCTTCACAGACTCGAACTCCACGCGGAATGTATATATGTATTTTGTTTAGATAAAATATTCGTTCTTACCACTTCATTAATTCTGTGTAGTTGATCTCTGTGATTGCAGCCTGCCATAATACAGTTTGTTGAACTCACAGATCACAGAAACTAAAGGGAGATATGGTTAGGGGGCGGGGCCGGTGTCGCAGCAATATGCCCAAAAAAAGAACACATGCTGTTTGTTGCATTCAGTTGACGTTCGACCGTCGGCCGGGTATTATTTGACAATGCCGTGTTGTTCCGTTAAAGTTTGTAAAAACCGAAGTGAAACCAGCAACTTTAAGTCAAAAGGAATCACATACCATCGGTAAGTACTGAAAGTTATACGATTTTCTTACTAAAATTTCAAAAACAATATTACGTAGTGATTTCTTGGTTTCTGATCTTTTATATTAAGTGACAGAACGACAGTCACAATAATTTATGTAAATAGTTTACAATGCTTCTTCTGTACGTGACTCTATTCAAACGCGGAGTTCGAATACCGCAGTGTATAATGAACATACTAAAGCTAACAAAAATACGTTCGATCGACTCGATCGTGTAGTACGGCCGCTGCTGCATTTGTAATGAGACACCAGGTTTCGTACTCAGCGCAAGCGATTGGCATCTCTCTATATCTCTATGGTTGAACTAAAAGGAATACGTGAGAAACCTGGTACTGAGATTAAAGGCACATTTGGCATCTGTGGCATTGCTTCTGCTTGCTCTGGAACAATATTGTCATCCGCTTCAGAAATATCTTCGATATTCTCTTCGGGAGTAACTCTTAGTGGATCACTGTGTAATTCTGAAGATTGACTTGACGAGGATTCAAAAACATGTTCAGTAGCTGCTTGCTGTGATGCCAAAGCAGCTTCCTCCTCTTCTTGTGATCTTATTTGTGATGCCACAAAACGATCAGCGCGTTGCAAACACGGCCTGCACATTCTGTCCTGTACTGATATCTGAAAAAAATACAATATGGAGACATCCTTACAAAAGTGAAAAAATAGTTACAAATAATTAGTTTAAATAGTTATAATAGTTAAATATTTTAATAACTAGGTATATTATTGAGTTCGAGTTTATTCTTCACCGCTCGGGTCGCGTGATCGCCAACGCTCGGTCCTCACGAGGACGGTTACTGTACAGTAACCGTTTAAATAGTTTAACGGTATCGTTTAAATAGTTTCGCCAAACCGAATACCGTATTTCAGTTATTGCACCAATACATTGTTATTGAAACTATTTACGTTTTACAACGCCCACCTCTAGTGACACCACATGTGAAAATACAAAGGCTTTTATAATGCAAGTATAATATTCTGTACTGACCTGCCTATTGTCAAATAGGTGTCGAGCATATTGAATGATGTTTGGATGATCAGCTATGTAGTCTTCAGTTAACAAATAAGATTGTATAGGCCGTTGAGATCTTCGCCGCGGTCCATGAACTGTGCTTACTCCACAAAAAAAGCACTGTCTTGCACTTGCACCAATATGTCTTGCCATTTTGGTCAAAAGAGTCAACAATAATAACAAAATCAACAATATATAACAACAAAGTCAACAATAACAAGTAATGTAACGAAAAACACAGATTTAACAACCGAATTCTCGTACATATAGCGAGACGCCTGCGCACATTTGGAGTCAAAGTGGCAAACTGACGCACGGCGAGGAAAACATATTTTTGTCTCAGTTGCACTCGTTGGGTATATTTCTTGTCTCTCTCCATGGTCTCGCGTTGCGACTCGCGATGGCGCGCAGACAAGTCGTAACTTGCAAAAAATGTAGGTATTCATTATTATATTTTGCATTTACTTACTATGTTTAGTAGGTAGTAGTTTATGTAATGTATGTATGTTTTAATGTAATGAATGTACCTACTTTCTTCCAATAAACTGTTAATAATAATAATCTACCTGGGAGTGATTATTTGGAGATAATATTATGCATATAGACACGTAATAAGTCTATTTTTAGTGTTTGTCGTTGTACTCATAAGTGAATATTTACCTCCAAATATCTCGGTAATGTGACGCTTTAGGGTACTATGTTATGAGACATTTTTTGTTCGTCTATGTGTCCTCTATCCATACATACCACTTTAATCGTGCGCCGCGATTTTGAAAAAAAATCAAAATGGCGGCGGGTCGATATGCCAGAAAGTTTCAATGCCCTTTATACTTAGATACATCTTTAGATTACAAAATCATGTATTTTTTCATAAAATTATAATATTTATCGCATTGTCGGTAAATACCTAGATAGATATTTATTTTATTTTAAGAACTAACAATCGAAATATATTTGGCCTTCTTTTACGAGATGCCGTTTTCAATTATAATTCTTAATTCAATCGACATGTTAAAAAAACATTTATCGTGATTAAACGTTCACATCCCCTTAACACGTAATTCGACCTTTTTACATTTGTAACTAGTAAAAAGGTCAAATTACCAACATCAGGAAATCAATATGTCTTTGCTTCGACGGGCACAGATAAAATATTCAACTACGATACGTGAATGTCAATCCTGGAGGTGAATTTACCTTTAAAACGCTATTAATTTACATACGACTGGTAGACAATGAGATCTGTTTATATCTCTTTATAAGTGGCAACTGATGTTTTTTTTTTATTTTTTATTAAAGAAAAAAATACGTGTGGCACTCGAAGACTCCCGCGGTAAAGCTATTGCATAGCATCGCATCGCTGTGCCGGTTGTAGTGGGGGGTGTTAGGTTTTTTCGTTACGGAATTTTTACATTCGCTCGCCGCGCAAAGTCTGAGATAAAAGTTATGCAATAGCTGAAAAAATATAAAACTTAAGATATACGAAGCACTTAAGATATCTAATAGCTTAACTAAACGTATCTACAACGTACGTACGTATTATATTATCTGTGCTGAAAGTATCCCCCATTCAAACTGAATGGACCCCCATAAAGTATACAATATACTAAATATTATTATACTAATATTACTACATTTGTTACAGGAACTAATAATCCAATGTGTAAGAGACGAAGACGGTAAGAACGCGTCACCCTACATGTGCGATCCACTCACAAAACCAGAGAACAGAGTCAGAACATGCAACGACCATCCCTGTCCTCCCAGGTTAGTTCACATGTCAGCCATTTTATTAAAAGTCTAGGCTGTAGATTAAACCGCGTGTAATTAACTACCTTGATTATATCTTGCTGTATCTTGTAAATTTTAAAGTAATTTAAGTAGTACTTTAAGAAAAGTTAATAAAACGGCGCCGTTTAATAAAAAGCCTAGGCTTTTAATGATACGGCTGAATTAACTAATTGGCTGTGACACATACATCACCTGGATGATTGATAAATACACTAGATTTTACTTATAACACTACGTTTGGAAAACTTAAAGTGTATCATAAGCGGTGCTGCCAAATACATTCGACTGAGCTTAAAAACATTAATTTACCTTTAAAGACAAAATTCAATTACGATTAGACACACTATTAAAAGAAAAGTATCCAATAGAAATGGAAAATATCACTCCATTAAATTAATTAAATATAGTGACTTACAATATTAAATATTGCTCTTTAATATAATTAATATATATAATAATTGGAAAATTACTTATAAAGAACTTCAATAAATACTTCTGAATAAATTGGAAAATTTCTTGAAATAATTAATTAAAATTCAAAGAAATGTTCGCACGCGTCAATTGATAACATTTATGTAAAAAGAGCGTGTCAGAAGTGAAACTTTTTTGGCAAGATTCAAAGGTACCAAAATCGTCGCCTTACATCATGACGTTACGGTATCGCCATGACGCGACCTTAAAATTTTAAGCCTAAAAAAGTTTCACTTCAAAAATACAAACAGATGCACATAGAATCTCCTCCTTTATTTCAGTCGGTTAATACTGTGTCCAAAGACAAATTTCTAGGCTAATCTGAAACTCACAACCACTGTAATAAACTCATCAATATACAGACAAATTAAAACCAAAATTCAAGAACAAAAACTGAATAATTTGTTTCATAATAAATTAAATATCAATTTAAAACTTTATAGACAACAAGGTTCCATTAACCGACGTTATATTAAAGCCGAAAGTCTTCCCTTTTATGTATTATCTGTATTATATTATCTGTGCTTTTATGTTGTATCGTAAAAAGAAAATATAATTTCACCCCGCCGCATTCCTTCGGATAATATCCTTCGGATCTCGGGATAATAATTTCCTTCGGATGTTTAATATCCGGTTGTTATTCGATTCATCTTAAATATTTCAAATCAACCTTGTGACTTGTCGAAAAATTAAATTATTTTCTTGAAAAAATTTTTGAGACGTTCTTCTTTTTAAATTAGAAATCACTACATAATATAAAACGTCGTGTCTGTCTGTGTGTTTTTTCATTATAAACTCAAAAAATACTGCACCGATTTTTATTTTGTTTTCACCAATGGATAGCGTGGTCCGCGGAAGGATTTAGTATAATATTATACTTATAATTTGCTGGGCTTCAGAAAATGTGAGCGAAGCCGCGGCCGTAAAGCTACTATATAAAATAAATTTGTGAACAGCAACAAACAAAAAACACACGTAACAACCAAACCAAAAAACCTTTGAGCAACAAGCCATAAAGGAATTTCCTTTTATATCAACACCGCTCAGAACAGAAGAGTGCATACTTTGTTTTTATTATCAACGCTAAAAGCGAGAGACTAAAAATACTTTAACACGTTCATGCCACATTACGCTGCGTTCAAATAACACTGAATAACACCAGTATGTTGGCAACACTGTTATAATTCTCATTCCTTTAAAATGTTGCCGTGCGAAATATTGTATTAATTACGCGTGGAGCGAAATTAGAATCTCGTCTACGGAGTTTTTATATTTCACCTTTACATTCGTTCGCTTTCTAAAAATATTCTGTGCTGGGATATAAACAAAATGTGTATTTACGTTGACTTTTATCACCCGTTTCTTTACATAAATACGCTTAATTTAATTTGCAAAACAATTTAGAAAACACCATTTTCATAAGAAAACCCTTTTTTGTATTATTCGCCGTGCCTACAAGTAATTGCACCTAGAACCTCTCTCGTAAAAAACAATGATCCCGTACCCTATTAAGAGCTAAGAAGATTTAAAACATAAAATAATCCATAAATTTTATTCAACAGATGGAACTACACTGAATTCTCGCAATGCACAAAGTCCTGTGGTATTGGAATACAAACAAGGGAAGTCACCTGCATACATGAGGTTTGTCTCTAAAATAAATTTAGTAAATTTTATTTATTTATAATGGAAATAGAATTCTATACGTCATGGGTCATGGCTGATGTTTTTAAATCTATATTCTTAAAGAAGAATTTCCGTATTTCAATATTGGTTTTATCAAAAACTATAAGAAAAATGTCCGTAAACAGCATGAGTCGTGAATCAATAGTAAAATTATTATTCACTAGATTTCCGCCCGCGGCTTCTCCCGCGCAGTGAAAGAAAAACCCACATAGTTCCCGTTCCCGTGGGATTTCCGGGATTGCGTCATTTTCCCGAGATAAAAAGTAGCCTATGTCCTTTCTCGGGTATCAAAATATCTCCATACCAAATTTCATGAAAATTGGTTCAGTATTTTAGGCGTGATTGAGTAACAGACAGACAGACAGACAGAGTTACTTTCGCATTTATAATATTAGTATGGATAATGGATATGTCACCAGTTTTAGTATCCAAAACTAAATTAAGAAAAAAATCATTTGTACACTAGGTATATAAATATAATAAAATTCAGAAACGGCTTGAATCTTCAAATGACTCTATAAATGATCACTTTACTGGTAAAGATAATATAAATAGACTTTTCAATGTTTATAATTATTCAAACAGAAAAGAAAGAAAAATACATCTGAAAGCAGATGCATAAAGGAAACATATTCCAAATCTGTTATTTAATACAAAGAAAATACAAAAATAAATTGAATTTGTAGAAATGTGATCATTCCAACGTGTACCACATTTCGACAACTTGGAATTGAAATTCTATTCCAAAGCTAACTTGATTTATAAATGCTGACCTAGAAATTCTATAGCAACATCTATCAATGAAGTCTTGATATAGCAAGTTAACGTTTATTATGAAACTTAACACTTTCGGAATAAAGATCAAATTTAGTTAATACCGTCGAGCTATTTCGAATGTTTACAAATCTGTATTTAGATATTTTATTCATTTATTTTTGTTGAATAGAAAATATATGAATTGAAACAGTACGAGAATATTATAGACTTAACTGCATATATTTTAAGTCTACTGTTATTTATAAGCTCTTTCATTTCAAATCTATTGAATATGAACTTGTTTAATTAAAACTTGAGATGTAGATACGTCATTATAACTTAAAAGTTACTTTAACCATGAACCATACGTAAATTAGGAAACTGATACTATCTTTGCTATCCCCAAACGTATTAAAGCACTGTATATCTTCATAATCGTAATCAATTATTTTACGGAATGATAGTTTAGTCCATTTTTCAAGTTTTTACTTTACATTTCAGATATCAACATTTTAGGGTAACCATAAAATTGATCCACTTTATTCTACCTTTAAACATAGATGATAGATTACTAATAAGTTCCTACGTATAACCTTATCACAAGTAACATGTGGTGATAGATATAATATCCTATAATACTCACAGGTAAAATGTGATGGTAGGAAGTATAACCTGTTATATAATATAATATCACAAGTAAGACATGGTGGTACAAAATATAACCTATCCTATTTAATCGCAGGTAACACGCGGTGGTACGAACACAGTGGTGGTACCAAACAGCATGTGCCCCCAGCCGCCCCCGCCGGACCGGCAGTACTGCAACGTGCTCGACTGTCCCGTGAGGTGGCACTCGGGGGACTGGTCCAAGTGCTCTAAGACTTGTGGTGGTGGTGTGAAGCAGAGAGAGGTATGATTCTCATTACTATTTTTTTGAAGTGAAAACTTCTTTAGCGGCGTTGGGTATAAAATCTTAAACTCGCGTCAGGACACGTGACCTGATCGAAAAAGCGTAAGACGGATGGATATCAAACATGCTCAACGTTAATAATCAAGTTTTCACTTCTGCCGGCACTCCCGGAGTGCAACCCGTCTTTTTTTATTCTAGATAGGGAAGCGCTTGACCACAATCTCACCTGATGGAAAGCTAAGATGCGGTCTTAAGATGGTACGCGCTTCCCTAGTAGGTACCGATTCACTCTTCGCTTGAAGACCCCCATATTGTACTCGTGTATTGTAATACTACTTCTTGATTGTTATGTGATCCTGGTAGTCAAAATTAATAGACGATAAAACATAATGTCATGTATAGAATGGTTTTAAGATGTTTTTTTAATAAAAAATATTCAAACAAAATTGCGAATTGAGTATAAGAAACTTCAAATATACTAGATATCGAAATTTTCAAAGATGCTGAATAAAATATAGGTACACGACTAAACTTTGTAGTGTTTACATATTGTTTTTGTAAAAACACAAATTAAAAAAATTTATGGTGAAAAAATTTAGTACGACCGCATGCATTCGTTAATCGAATTTCTTATTACTATTTTCCAAAATTATTAGTTCAAGAATGAATCAATACTATTTATTGACTTTTTAGCTTAATTGGCTACTGTTGCTAACGGAATGAATTATATTTAAATTTATTGGCCTGGAAAACACCTGCGAATAGAATTTTTTTGTACGCATCTTGTTTCGATGTGTAGAGTTGTTGAAAATTTTCCACACTTGCAACAAAACCACTAAATCCTTCTTATTCCATAGAATATGTAAAAATAATATCAATTCTGTTACCATCTCAAATATAGATATGCTATAAATATCATCATAATGTTATTTTTCAAGAACTTATTTATTACATGTTACATTGTATTGTTATTCTTTACATAACTTTTACTTGTATCATATTCACCACCTCTTTTATTTGTATCGTAATTATATGGTACTAGCGACCCGCCCCGGCTTCGCACGGGTGCAATGCTGATACTAAATACACTACAGAAAAACTGTGAACGTTGTATATAAAAACATAGCGGCCCGCTCCCGGCCGCCGCGGCCGGTACCGCCGCAAACGCTACGTCCCGCAATTTTTAAATCTATTAAATGAACAATGTATTCAAGGTATTTAATTGGTTAAGGATTAATGCTGTATTGGTTAAAATCGCTTCGAAAATTAGCCATTATTTGTCGTAAAAAGTAAATGACAAAAAAAAGTTATTGTGGATTATCCATAAGAGATAGACATATACCATCACGGACTTTTCTGTAGACCTTTTCAATGTGTACAATACTTAGTACATTATTTTGATAAAACTCGTAGGGTTCAGCCTGCGTTTGCAATGTAAGCGGAAAAAATGTAATTATTTACGACATCACATTAGAAACCTCAAAAATAACAGTACTTCGCCATTATTTGATGGATGTTATTATACATATAAACCTTCCTCTTGAATCACTCTATCTATTAAAAAAAACCGCATCAAAATCCGTTGCGTAGTTTCAAAGATTTAAGCATACAAAGGGACATAGGGATATAGGGACATAGGGACATAGGGACAGAGAAAGCGACTTTGTTTTATACTATGTAGTGAAGATGGTTTTATAACACTGACCACGATCTTATGCCAATCACCATATACTTCCCTATTTTATTTTATTAAAGTTTGTACAAAGATTAATCCATCAAGTCTAATATACCTAATTCTCAACAGGTGATATGTAAACAAGTGATGGCCCAATCCCACGTGGTGGAACGACCGCCATCGCAATGCAATTCACCACGACCAGCGTCCACCAAGTCTTGTAACAGCAGACCATGTCTATTGGATACGTCTGCACCAGAAATATCACTCGCTAATTCATCGTACATACAACATGATCCTAAGAAGAAAAAGGTATATGACGCACCTAATCAACACATTAGTACCGTTAAATAATTAAACTTGATAACATTTAAATGAAATATGGATCACTCATTTGCAAAAACATTTGTTCTTCTCATTTTCATTTAAATTATTAAGTTATTTTTACGGAAAATCTTAAATGTTGAATTATATTTACCAAATTCCTCTTATCAACATGTATTATATTCTGACGATTATTTAAATAAAGCCGAAAATGTTTATACAGGTAACTGTAAAAGTTGGTGGGTCTGCAACAATATTCTATGGCACCCAAGTGAAGATAAAATGTCCAGTGAAAGGGTACAATAGAACGAAAATCCAATGGGCAAAGGATAGTCAGATAATTTCTAAGTCGAAGAAATATAAAATATCGAAAAAGGTAAGGTTTCAAAATCATTAGTTGATTATTTGCTTGTGAAATAGAATAACTTACACGATTTGTATTGTGTAATCACATTCATCTTAACATTAAAACACGCAAGTTATATTTTTGAATACAAATCGGTTTATTCAAAGCGTCTCGTTTAACCTTTACAACTAAAGAACAGTCTCGATTCTGTACCTGCAACTTCGTTATTATTCAAATTGAAGACAATTTATAAAGTTATTTCAGTCGCAAATATAGTCGCCAATCTCTATAGAACAATTCGGTACAGACAGTCATTACAAGTTGTTAAGTCTGTTTCCACTCCAGGAGAAGTAAATTTTTAATTCAACACAATTTCCTTATTAAATTGCAAACTTCGGAATTTAAATTTATTCAACTCGCACAATTAGTTTCTCTGTTTTCTCCAACTATTGCCTTAAAGTAAACAGCAGGACGTAGTTGTTCATCTCATAAATAAACAAAGCATTCGAACAAGTAGACTCCACTTTACTACAGTGCTCCGAGGATTTGTATAATATTTCAAAATAAAGCAAGTGGGAAATATTTAACAAGTACTCTTTTACGGTTGTACGTAACAAGTACTTATATTATTAAATATCTTAACGTTACTTTTTATATTAGCGATGAGCGCGCAGGTGTCTCTAAGGGATCATAATTAGGTCCTTAATTGCTTTTACGTGTTATTAATATAGCTAATATCTAGACGAGCATTTTCTTAATTAACTTACTACAGTAATAAATGTAGAGTTTTCTGTACTCCGCACGAATGAATTTCTATTAACGTATAAACGATCGTCCTGGATTTGTTCTGAGAAATGACCATGTGTGTACCAAATAGAAAACCATTTCTGAACTTAAACACGTTACAATCAGTAAGATAAATAATGTTTCTGGTCGGCTGTATAATCAACAATATTGATCATGTTTAAAAATATTAAAATTGGTCAATATTATTTTGGTACCGATCAAATAATATACAGACCATTCAGATAGATTTTTCCTCGACACTCCAATCTTCATGTAGTTTTTTATATCACAATTTCTTAGTGGTAATATAAAAAAACTGAACTAAAATTCTTCATTATAAAATTTCCGAAGAAACATATGAAGAAATCTACCCATTACTTAACAGAAATCATCTATAATTAAACAATATTAATGACAATAAATAGAAATAAACCCCATATATTTCCCCCAGGGTGCGCTCCGTATAACATCTCTATCGTTACGTGATCATGGCGTCTATACCTGCGTGGCTGGAAGGTCCAGCGCCAATCTGACCTTGCTTGTGAAGCCGAGACCTGGAGAGTTTCCATCTAGTGAAGAGATCGAGAGGCACAAGGCTTTGGATGAACCGTCTTCGCCGTTACAGGATCGGTAAGTAAAACTGCAATGAAAGAAAAATGTTGGTTATATACATAGGTAATCTGTACATAGATTGTAAAAATGAGGAGTTTGTTTATTTAGTGAAACGCACTAGGGACTACTTATTCGATTTGTAATTTTATTATTGTGTTCGGTAGTCCAATTATCTAAAAAAGCTATATTTAAGGCTATATTATGAATAACTACACGAGTGGTGTATAGATGTGTAGCAATAAAAAATCTAACCTTGTTAGATCAGACGATGTTGCGTGGGTCAGTTAATTTGATTTAAGTTAAAGGATAAAACTAAATTAAAAATCAGAAAATACGATAAATTTTATTAAATTGATCTTGAAAACACTATTACGTTTCTTAATAGAAAATCAAATAAACTGAAAGATTGGTAAGTAGAGTTTCATTTTAACCGTTGAAATTACAACGTAATGAATTGTAGGTAATATCTGCTTGTGGCGTTGACATTTTTTGATGATAATAATTTACAAAAACGTGAAAGATATAATGAAATACATACCATTTTATTGATACACAGATTTTTGTGTTTTTATGACTTTAAATTTTTAATTTATTTAGATTAATATTTCTAAATATTTTTTTTAAATAGACTAAAAATACCGTAAAATATAAGTTGACCTCAATTCCTGTACAACAAGAATCATTTCTAGCTCTTCATTGAATAAACTTCGATTATTTTCCTCTTATCTATTAACCAATAACAGTCTTCTAAACGAACACAGCAATACCAAATTCACAAAACCATTTAACTAAAATATGAAGCAACTAAAGCATTAAAATCTGTTGTGTAGAAGTGACCGATCAAGGAAGATGGCCGCTATAAAATTTTATTATACAAGCAACTGAGAAAACAGCACGCTAGGGCATAGAAAATGTCATGGAAATTCAGCTTTGTTCTGCAGCGCGTTAATAATAAACTATAGTGATATAAATGTTTTGTTCTAAAAATATATAGTCTCTAACGTTTTACACGTCAGAAAACTAATATTGTATAGGGTACGACTGTAATTTTTTTTTTTTTTTGTAAAGTAGCAATCATATCGCTTCATTTAGTTTGAAGTTTGAAGCGTTTAGCGTTCCTCGCTACACATTATCGCAAATTATTGGTGGTAAAGCACCCTAAAATGTCAATATTTACCCATACATTATTCATTTTGCAGCTAATATCATCATTCATTACTATACATTAATAAATCAACAACATTATTGCGTAAACTTGTAGGCGCGGAAAGTTTTGTTTATTTTATGTGCAAGTTTAGGTTCAATATTTAAAAGGTACATTAGTTGTTGATTAATAAAATTATTTATTTTCAATCTCTTTATTAAATTAATTGAATATATTTTTAATTTCAAATTGAATTGAAGATGAAAGTAAAAATCTATTTCGTACAGTACAACTCAATTCTAAATCCTAAGAAAAAGTTTTATTTCCGTAAAACGAATTTCTAATAATTCTCAGAATATCTCGTTATAAAAATTATTTTATTGTATTCCTTTAACCCTCATTAAGGTTACAAGCTTTTATAGAATCATGAAGATAATATTACAAATAGTTTATATGAAATCTACCTTAGCGTAGAAATTAAATAGTCGTCTTTGTGTATGTTTATTTTTTATGTATTTTTATACATCAACAAATCTAAACTATCAACAAAATATATCGTGTTTTGACTTGGCCAGCAAAGTATAGGTATAGACATTCTTTATAAACCGCGTTTTAGCAGTAGAAAATAATAGAATAATTATAATAATTAGGCAAATTATTTCCTTACAGAGCCGACGGCAGATACAGAGCAATGATTGGAGGCAGATCGGATGATCAGTCACACGAGCAGAGACCTGGCGACCAGAAGAAAAACTATAAGGGTAAACAGAAAGGTAATAAAACTATGTATTTCGTTTTACGTTTAATTATATTAACTTATTACAGACATTAACAAAAGTAGTTTTGGAAATAATTGTCTTGTGTTCTTGGCTATTAAATATTTATCTACACATTATAATGTTTTCACACGTTTTTAACTGAAACATGTGGTTACATAGATTAATTTTACTATAATACTTAATTGTGTCACATTACAGTTTTATTCATGAAAATGAGAAATTCATTTACACCAAGAGAATTTATTAAATAGATAAAACAAAATTTGGAGCGTGCTGTATGTAGTCAAAATGTTGAACGTTAATATTTTGCAGCACACAAACCAACTTAACATTTTAAACATAAAATAAATTGTTATTATGTTTAAGTTTTTATACATAAATATTTTAACTATAATAAATATGCATATCAAACTCAAACTCAAACATTTATTTATTCAATTAGACTTCTTCTAGAAGCACTTTTGAAACGTCATTATATATTTTTAACATTTACCAGGTAAAGTGGACAAAGTACGCGACGCTTTATACGGCAGTGGGACCACGAGTACAAAACCGGCGCCCAGCTACAACTCGCAAGCTAGGGACATATATGATGAGAATGAGGTAATTATTATAGGAATAACTCTTTATAATTGCATCTATAAAAGTCTAGTTTTAAACTATCTGTGTGCTAAATTTCATCAAAATCGGATCAGCTCTTTTTGATTAATTAACAGCCAAACATACAAATTCGCGTTGATGTGTGATTACTATTAAATTTCTTTCAACAAGTTTTAATGCCTACCGTCTAAAAATATTAAAGTTACTTCTAGTATGTAGTATTTAAAGAATCAAATTATTAGATATACACAATATTCTTTAGGTAAATACAATCATTTATAAATTGAATAAAACAAATCTATATTAACTACGTAAAGGATTCACGTAAACACCTTTACCGGAACAAAAGGAACAAAATTCGATTTCTATTGTTGCCATGGCAACGAAAAAACAATATTTAATTTCCAATTAGAGTAGGAACACAAACATTTTCAAAGACCGAGGAACAACAAGCTTGCTCCCACGACTTTGTCGTGTTAAAGAAGCTTTTGTGTGATTAATCATTACTTGTTTAACTCATTATAACACAAAAAGCCCCTCAAAACAGACACATACTAAAATGGTACCAAGTTAAATTGATGACAATATTCATAAAAATATTATTAATTAAAACAGTCGCTTCAACATTTATTTTTGCGACCCAACTACCTACCTAGGTACTAGATTAAATGCTTAAAATTA
This sequence comes from Colias nastes, assembly GCA_907164665.1. Classification (NCBI taxonomy): domain Eukaryota; kingdom Metazoa; phylum Arthropoda; class Insecta; order Lepidoptera; family Pieridae; genus Colias; species Colias nastes. The sequence continues at coordinate 20,799 of CAJQZM010035216.1, forward strand.
GAATATCCCATTATTCCATTTACATACAAATATTGAGTAATCGTCTATATACCTATATGCAATAACATCCACACCTATTACCTACAATTAAATCAACAGAAAACCATCAAAATAGCTCCAAAATTTAAAATCCTCAAACCTGAGTAGAAAATACCCAATCTAGCTCCCATAATTTAAAAGGCTTACCAAATATTAAACTTCTGCACAATAAAACAAACTTTAAGTCCTTCCTCACCCAAGTGTACAATAACATTCAATAATAATAACTTTACAGGCGTAATAAAAGCATCTATAAAGTTTATTGCCACTTTAACGATGGAACTTACTAGATAACTAATCATTATGGGTCATCTAAAAGTTTACTTCAACTTCGCTAAATTTGAATACTGTTTTTACTATGTAATTCCGTTGTCATTGTGTAGTTAAAACTTGATTTACGTCACAAATATAATAGGAAAGACTATGAGTTGGAGAGTTTTTTTTTATATATTGAAGTGAAACTTCTTTATCGGGGGTGGAAAAAAAAATTAGTGTAACATTTTTTCGTTACGCGTGACATTTTTCCGTTACGCGCCATCTTGTTCTTATCCCTACCACGCATGATTCGACGTATTTCTGTCAAGTTGCATATAGTAAATTATTTTTTGAAAAATAAGGTTATAAAGAAGTTTCACTTCTTACGTGTGTACACTAGTACACGCACACATTTTTTTTTATCAGCCATGGCTGTCCCACTGCTGGGTTGAGTTGGTTGAGAGAGTTGAGTTGGAGAGTACATAAAAATAAAATATTTTTGCTCAATGCTTAATATGGAAATACAATAGACGGTAGTCGGTAATAAAAGAAACAAAAACTAGTATTATTTTCGTCTGCCTCTGTTTGTTCGATTAATGCTTGAAACAGCTAGATCAATACTTAACATATAACTTGTAAAGAATGGTATTATACGTAACTTCTAAAAAATATTAATGTATTTGAAAACCTTTACTTCTCTTATCGTAATCGGGTTAAAAGGACAACTGCGTTAAAACATTAAAAACGTTGTTAAAACCACAACGTGCTTTTGCTCTTTTTCTATTTAAAAATAGGGGAAATCCCATATAATCTTTTCCCATAATAATTATCTCTCTTCCTTAATTACTGTAATTAAAAAGGAGTGTTTTATATCTTAAATACTCGTATTGGGCAATAAAATAGGATTGTCTTTATTACCAAAGGAGATAATGAGAATTAACTGAAGAAGCACCAACTAATTAGTTTAATTAGCATTGATTTTATAATAGTAAAGTGGAGGAACGGATTAATTTGAAGTATTGATAAAATTTTTTGTTCACAAAAATAACTAGAAGGATTTGTAAAATGATACATTTAAAACAAAATTAACTTTGGTTAAAGAAAAATCGTCTTGATAATTTATGCCTCTGTGGCATATGCCATATATTCATGGAAAATCTAAGTAAATTACCAGAATTTTTTGATCCAATGTAACCTTCGATTCACTAAACTTTATAAAAATATGAATAACGCATTTTCGTATGCTTATTACATTGATAATAAGAAATATTTTAATAAAACCATCCTTTGAAACGAACTTATTTACATAAATGCAGGATTTATACATAAGAGCGTAATAATAAATCCACTAGTCTCCCCTATTCTATAGTATGCTTTTAACGTTGGCAATAACCATAAACAATTTTCGCACGCCGCTTTGGATTAAGGAGAGTGCTATATCATCTCAGATGCTACCACCCAATAGAAACGGAGGCTCCCGTCTATTGCCGTGCCTACATTACCTTATAATGCAAATACAGGTGAGGAGTTACCAGAATAGAGCATGGCTCAATGGTTTTTAGGACTAACTATGGCATGTTTACTTTTAAATCTGTATAGAGCATCACTCATTCGGTGGTTCGTAATAACACGGGTTGCAGCTGAAAATGTGTCTTCTATTTATAGTAATAAGACTCAAAATTCATCCATCGTTAATCTGGATTTAAGTCATTATATAATTGGGCAGTTATAATTGATATGTGCAGATGTTCTGGAATTTTCAGACGTTGGGCAATTCGAGAGGGCAAAGAATGGTTGATCCGGTGATCATGTACCAAAACTATGGGACACCGCCCAAATCAGAAGTGATTAATCTAGAGAACAAGCAAATTGTTTTCCCAATGGATGATGATTCCGATATAATAATAGTCAATGAAGATTATAACCGGAATACAATTGAAGAAGGATATAGTAAAACTAAAGCAGATGTTGGAGATTTTGTTGAATCCACGACAGTAACAGAAAAGTAAGTATTTATAAGTGTAAGTATTGTATTAGCATAAATTTATAAAAAATGCAATTCTCAATAGATGGACGAAAGTGCATGAAAATAAAACTAACAAACCAACATAAGTTGCAATGAATTCAACAAACATATTATTGTATGAAGACTAGACTATGTAAACATAATTTGATAAAGTAGCAGGAAAAACAGATCTAAACATCGATTTTGTTTTCGACCACTACAAATTACAATGACACTTATTATGGATTATTTTCTAGATCTACTCCAGCAGATGCTCACGAGTATGTGTGGATGACTACAGATTGGTCTCCTTGCAATGCTGCGTGTGGTCAGACCGGTCATGAAGTCCGAGGGGCTGCCTGTCAGGTAATTATTGTTAATGATTACTGATAAAAAGCTGCAGTCAAATGCTTGTATTTCAATCAGTCACATAATAAAAGTCCATCCATTAAATACAAATTTTTATTTGCCTGCATGAAGAGATTAGGTTGATATTATATTGTACTTTAAAAAATGTTGACCTAAATGTAATAAGTCTAATAGTAAAATGAAAATTTTGTTACATTTCATCCTTAAGTATGTACCTTCAAACAATAATTCTTTCATACTTTTATAACAATCCACATAAAATAAATATTCTTCTTACATAGCACAAGAAGAACAATAACACAACAACAGTAGAAACAGAAGAATGTCTCAAGAGGATAGCATCACAGCCGACTGTAGTCCGAGAGTGTGTTGGCAAGAATTGTTCTAATTGGAGTACCACACCGTGGTCGCCTGTTAGATGCTTACCGACAGGAGCTGGTAAGTATATTTATAAAGTAAAGAAAAAATATTTATGTTTAAAAATAGATATATTGTTTTTTCTACAAACTTCCTTAATATATTTGGTCATTTTCTCGTGTTAAATGAACTTGCATGCAATACCGCTTACGCTACTTGTAAATTGTGTCATAAGAAACAGAACGAACCAATCTTTTGTATTTTTTTAGCCCTTAAAAGTCTTATTAATATCGCAATTATTATGTTTATTTAGCAATAACCCGTCGTCGAGTTGAATGCGTAGCTGAAAACGGAACTATACTACCCGAAACTGCGTGTTCCTTCGCACATCGACCTGAGAAGACGCGCAAAGAAAAACAGAAGTGCAAACCCGTTTGGATCGTGGGCCCCTGGAGTAAGGTAATTGTGACAAAAAATTAAGCATTAATTAGAGGGACGTTTTCTCTCCATAAGAACCATCCTCGTACTTCAAGGAATATAATAAAAAAAGAATTAACGAAATCGGTTCAGCCGTTCTCGAGTTATGCGCTTACCAACACATTTTGCGATTCATTTTTATATTATACAAAAAGTTTCAGCAAATCATTTTAAATTTAAATTAAACACATTTAAATGTCGATAAAACTATCAATAGAGAAAAGTTTCATTAAATTGAATGTCAAATAGAGGACATTTCATTCGTTGCATTCTACTCTGTAAAGTCAATGACACGTGCGTCGATAACTTGGATCTAACATGAAGTTTTTGCAAAGTTATTTTATTGTTTTAAATGTTCTTACTGTTCTGTGGTTTTAAACTGTGGTTTTAAATAAGGTTTTTTAGCCTTATTGGCAACAAATGTCTGCTGGGAAATCTAAAGAAAAACTAGGCTTTGTTTTGCTTTTTAAAGTTTAAACTAAACATTTGAAATTATTTGTGGTATAAAATAAATATAACTTATAAAAAGGATTCCAGTGTGTTGTTTTTAAAATGCTATTCATTTTAAATTAATTATCAGACTAGAATATTGAGATTTTTAATAATGCATTTTTATAATTACAATATTCTTAGAATTTCTTATTTGTATATTTACATACGAATATCTACTGAAATAAAAATTTTACATACGAAATTTGTTTAAAAAACTTATTTTCATTCGTATCCAAAAATAGAAAAGATTAAAATATCACCGTACAAACTTTTGAGCTATTTGCGGATTTTTAGGAAAATGTTTCCATCTGTCCAATTAGTCTCTCGGAGTGGAAGTATATTCAAACTTATACATTTATGCAAATAAACAGTTATTTATGTCTTTAAAAATATTGTAAAGATGACGGAATTGATAGTTTGTTTGTAAGCAATTAACGTAAAAACTACTCGCCCAGTATCAAAATGTATTTCACAAGCAGAAATTTGCGTTAGTCTAGAGTGACATAGGCTATATTTTATTTTGTTTCTAAGCCAAGTGAAGCTGGGACGAGAGACTAGTAAAGAATAAACGACTGAACTAATTTGAAAAATTCTTTCACAACAGAAAGCTATATAATATCTTAATGGCAAAGGCTATTTTATTTTTATTTAGAGTCAAGACGGCCATTACTGACTATAGAGCAAATACAATCTATTTAGACGTTCAGTTATTTGAGACTATCAATAATATAAGTCTATTCTTAGCCTATTGATCGATACTAGTTTACAAGTTGATAGTTTAAGGCCAGGTGAGCATGCTAGAGTTTTAATGCTTTAAATAGTTTCTTTTAACCTTATCAACATAACCTTTTGGAAATTATTTTCAGTGTGCGGTTCTTCTTAACACGAAACGTACTTACTTATAAATTGTTTATACATATATTAATTAATGTTGAAAATGTAGATAAGATTTTGTTCTCCTAATTTACTAAACCAAATATTTTTAACTTCTGTCATAGTGCTTTTACTCAAAGCTTTTTTTCATCTCAAATTACATCTTCTATTATACAGGGTGTCCCACTATTGGTATACTAAGCGCGAAGGGACTTGTAGTTTTGCATACACTGATCACGTAAAAAATACTTAAACAAAAAAATTACGTCAAAAATTTTTTGCTACATTTTTCCTGAAAATCCATGTTTTCTTCTCTAGCTTCGCGCAGCCAGCATATACCGCTTCTCTAATGTGAGCATTTTGTCTATAAAACATAATCTTAAACGATAGCTCACGTGCTGGTGGCAAAGTTGGGCGGGTTGCTTGTTATGGGTGTACACATAGAGTTTTAAGAATTCATCTATTTGAAAAAAAAATGCGTCTGGAATTTTATAAGTATTTTTTACGTACTCAGCGTATGCAAAACTATAACCTCCTTTGAGCTTATAGCGCATCTTGCCAATATCATGAACATTAAAAGAAATGAACCAAAACGAAAAGTTGGCAACCAACTGCAGAATTAATAGTTCATTTCTAAAAACAAAGTCACAATTGATTCATACTCTTTGACTTACAATACCTGAATGTTAATTTAACCTTTTGAACAGACCATGCTGAGAATAATTCGGTACCATTGTGTTGTGAATTGTCAAGTCGAATAAATTCATGAAAATATTTGAACAATTTTATTCTTGCATCGCTCGAATGTAGTTGCGAAATCCTTTACAATGAGAATATTTCGTTTCATCTTTAGTTGGAGTCAAAGATTTTCGCATTAGTAAGATTTTAAATAATGACTGTAGTTATTATCTGCTGTTAGGATACGTTTTGTTTAAAGAAACAAAAGCTATTGAGACGACAAATAAGAACTTAGTTTGATAGTTATTAAGTTATTTGAAATTACATATTAAATTTTAGACAAAAGACGATAGCATAATTTTTATACAAAAAAAGCACTTTAATAAGACAAACTCATGAAATTATTTCATTGTCACTGATCCTAATAAGTGTATTTACAACGTTAGAATTAAATATGATGTCCTTTAGAAGTCAGTCAAAATCCAGTGTAAAGTCAACATAGACGGTATAGCCGTAATTAGCTGTGATATATAGCCAATAGCCTTTCTCGATAAATGGGCTATCTAACACCGAAAGAATTTTTCAAATCGGACTATTAGTTCCTGAGATTAGCGCGTTCAAACAAACAAACAAACTCTACAGCTATAAAATAATAGTTTACCTAGATAAAGCGTGTTAAAACGACTACTAACAAAACATATTTTCCAGTGTATAGGCGACTGCGGTCAAAAAGGCAGGCAGCACCGGGTGCTACGATGTGTATGGCGGTTCCCGGACATACGGAGACGAGCTAAGAGAGAGAGAGCCGCGGCCCTATGTAACTCTAAGAGACCTGATGTTACTAGGAATTGTGTAACGAATTGTGTGAATGGTATGTGTTTTCTATTTATTGCCAAGTATTGATTGGAAATAGACTATTAATTAGAGACTAATATACCTGATTTTGATTTCATATTGACGATTTTCCGTTCCATTGTAAGAAAATCATCTGTGTATCATTGATAAGGGAAGTGAAGAGTTTAAAATACATAGACAAATATGAGTAAACTTTCTAAGATTCATTTCAAGATAACAAACTTAGGTATTTGTGTGTTGTTTTACGTACTTTATTTCTACTTTCAATTAATTGCGATCCCTAATAATGTGCTTATATTTTAAATCCATTACTTTCCATCCAAGTTTAAAACCACGAAGCAATGCATGCCATGTAATTTAATTTCACTTTAATTATTTCTACAGAATCGCACTATATAGTTTTGTTGGTCTCTAAAAGCTTTGCTATTAATTTAATCAACAGATGGGGTATGCAAAGATACGTCCCGGTACTGTGAGAACGTACGGGCAATGAACATGTGCGCCGTGAGACGCTACAAAGAGCACTGTTGCAAAACATGCGACGATTGACTTTATATACCGAGAACAGACTGTCAATTTGTGTAATTCCAAATTCAAAATGTGAGCTCATTTATTGTATTCGATATAGTTTTTAAATTTCCAACGTACGTGTGTGTTTATGGTGATGCACACCAAAGGCGGCATTATGATATATCATAATAGTCTTTGTGCTGAAAGCGCTTTATTTGGAATTAATAAAATTATAAGCTAAAATTTAACATTATTTTTAAGCTATTACCTGTGTTCAAATTACTCTACTGTCTTTGGTGTACATGCATAATTTATTGACTACTCTAGTATTGTTTATGGCCAGTGTTTGATTAATGGATTAGTTTTTAATTTTAAAAAGTTTTCCCCGGCAGAATTCCTTTTTAATCTGTCACTTGACTGTAATTAAATTTGACAGATCATTGTATGTTTGCCGTGAATGTTTTTGAGGATTAGTTGGTACGTATTTATATTTATTCTGCCTGGGAGAACTGTTTGTTAGTTTAAATAAGATCCCCATAATGGATGTGAGCACAAAATACCTTGTAGCTCTAGTTGTGAAGCACGTATGCTGAAGGAATTCTGTGCGGACGCTTTAAAATTTCTTAAAATACAGATAAGATATTTCAAAGAGCAGGTTTACTTTTTTTTTTCTTTATGCCTGGGTCTCGTTACCATAAAGAAGAAATGCAGAAATGTTTCTTTTTTCTGGCAACACTCAACCGATTTCCACATTTATATTCTATCGTTTCTCAGATTGTAACAAACTATAATGCCCTGGTTTTTGAAATATCCTATGTTCAAATGTAAATTGTTCCAAATATAGTTCGATTAATTAAAATATAAGTAGTAAACGAAATATTTAGAAAAAAAAATGTTTTGTACTATATACCTACCTATTTAGTATGTAAATATAAGCACTTATGCTACGCTTAGTATTATAATAATATAAATTGCACAAAAGATATAGATATGCAATAAATGTATAGAAAATTTAGAAAATTTGCCAAATCGTAAGCGACGTGTTTGAAAAATACAGTCGCGTTGAGATGTTCTATTAAATATTGTCAATTTAGCAAAGTGTGTGTCGGGCGCGTGAGAGTATAATTTAGAGACATGCCGACTCGAAGAAAACTATTTAAATTTTAGAAATTATGTAGATTGTTTGTAATGTTTGCTTTATCGTGGTATATATTGATTTTTACCGAGATTTTTTAGTGTTAACTTACGTGTAGGAATTTCAATTAATACCAAGTGTATTTTATTTAAAATTTAGCATATTACAATGATTTCTTATAATTTTAATTTGTAATAAACGATGTATACAAGTATATTTTATAATATTTTGATTTAGATTTTAGATGATGAGACAGTCAATTTAAAATATTGCTAAATTACGCGATAAGCCAAACATTACAGCATTTCTACGCGATTATATTAGAAAATTATGAAATGTATATTAAAATAATGTATACCTACTAAATGAAGAAAGCAATATAGTCGCTTATGTATGTAAATAATTGTTTACCTGTTCCAGGAATGGGAGTTTGATTTCTGTCCATTTAGCTAGTGAATTCATTAATCATAGACAACCATCGGTTGTCAGTTTTTTTCAACCTTTTATTTTTTTTATAATTTAAATTAAAAATAAAATAAGTATTGAACAAAACAATAATTTAACAAAAACTGTGGTAAATATGTATTACTAAGTTTGTGTTTTCATAAATTTTATGAAAAAAAAAGATAATTTGCAGATGTCCAATTAAAATAATTATAAAAGGGCATCGAAATTCTAAAGCCCAAGGCCGAGAGACCATGAGGTACTCGTATAAGGCTATGAAAAAGCTTCTGATGTTGGTGGGCTAAAGTAAACAATTTTCATTAAATTATTTATTTTTAACGTCAAGCAAAAGGTTTAAAAACACTGACTAATATAGTATTGCCATGTTTTTTCAAACACCGAATATTTAAGGTATTGTTTTCAAAAAGTATTTCATACGGAATATTATAATTACGAATGTATGAAAAATACGAAATTTATTACCAACGATTAACTTTAATTAATAATCATATCGCTTAAGTTTACAGTCTCGTAATTATGTCATAGAGAAAATCGTCAAAATTCAATCATCCGTTAAAAATAGAGACATAAATATTGGACGAAATTACATAAAAAATAGTATGTGTGATTGAAAACAATTTTTTTATAAACATATTTGCATCTAAATATCGAATTGTAATAAGGTACAATTGAACTCAGATTCTATAAAATAAGCAAAAGCAAATTAAAATTATACTTGGAGCTTTAAAAGTCGCTTGAAAGACTAACCCACAACTGCTCGGAAGATAATTTTGATACGTTGAAAGAAGACTCAGTGCTTTAAAATGAAAAGCATAGCATGATTTTGACAAAAACCCATATCATATATCCTTAATAGTACGATGTAAAACATAGGGCAATGCTACCTAAATCTGTTCTGAATATTTGAATGAATACGACTCGTTAGCTCTTTGAGGGTAAACTATTGTAAGTACTGTCAGCAACGAACGTCAATAAAGTCAACTACATAGTTTTTCATTCCATGAATATTCAAAATTTTAACCAAGTATGCATCTACATACTTTGATTTAATATATTATAATAATAAACTGATATTGGCTTTTGTTGCTGACGGTATACTCCTATTCTAAATATATCTCTTTATAACTGCCAAAATATAAAACCCTAATTTGTTAACCGTACTTCCATTGCTTCACGTGTGAAAGGGTACTAGCTGTATTGAAATATGAACCTTATGTCTGTATGATAAAATTGCAAATCCTATTTAATCAAAATGTTATTATATAGGGAAAATTACAGTTGCGTTCGATTACTCGTACGTCAGAAATGATCGAAGTATTCCCGTTTTTATTGGAAAATGGATGGATTTGATGCGAAATACATTATTGCATACAAATGCTGGTTTATTTGAATAATCTAACCTAACTGTGAACTACTGCGTAGAAATATAGATTGCCTAAAATAGGTTTTATTTTGGCGTGAAAATTTTATTTTTTTAATGAAATAGTACCTAAATATTCCTGTTCTTTATTGTTGTTATGTGATTGACTCAAATTTAAAGTGAAATTTTTACTACCCACATTTATAATACAATTTTTAATCAGAGTTTCATAAAAACATTGGGAATTTCGTAGTATTAAAAGCATCAAAAACAGGCATAATTCATATCTCAATACAGCTTATAAGTTTACTGAACATTCTTTATAAATTTCCGAATCATTAATTTAGTTTTATTATTAAGTCCAGAACTGTAAATTGTACCAAGAATTTTCAAATACGAAAATATATGAATAAGTTACGATTTCGTGTTTTATTTATTTATTTATTTATTTTATTTATTTATTTATTGACACAGAATCATTCTTTGTACTTACAGTAATAATACCAAAATACCATTTATGCATAAGTAGTTACTTATTTATTACAATTTTGTAGTTACAAAATATCTACATTCTACATTACATATTATGTATACCTCAAGAAGGGATGAACGGATTATGAGACGTTATCAAGAATTGGTTTCAAATAATGCAGATCAAAGCACATGTAAATATTTTGTATTTTCAAACAAAAAACTAAACCATCTTTAAATTGTCACTTGTCAGAACTAAAGAATATTTAAATGTGACCTAGCTCTCAAATAAAATAAATCATCAAAATCGGTTCACCCAGACGAAAGTTATGCAGTAACAAAACCAAAAAATACTTCAGCTGATATCGATTAAAAATACTACTCAGTTCATTAACTATTAGGTACCTATGCTTATTATCATAACAAGAATGGTAAGATCTTATGTATAAAAGTAACTTTTATTTGTTACAAATGTCCTTCCAAATTAATTCAGCATATAACTTCCAAAATTTTCCAAACAAAAACGTTTATATACTTAATGAATACAAGAAGTGTTCTTAATTAGATTAAAAGTTTTCTGTAATAGAATGTAAAAGCAGTGGGTTTACGTAAATCGAAGCCTTTACGGATAGATCTGAATGCTGAAAAGCTAGCTCTATATACAATGTGGTGTGGTTTTTAAGCAAGAAACGATTGCGATTCACTATAATAATTTGGTACTAAAGTAGTATGTTTGGTCGATCAGTCAAATGGAAATATTTATGCGACTTAGTTTAAAAACTGCAGTTGAATACTAATTTTACTTACGAATTTTACTGCTTGATAGGAAAGATAATCTGTTTATACCAATCTTCGGTTAAGTTATTTACAATCAACAGTAGGGTATTGTTAATTTTTTTACTAAGCTCTTTTTGTAAGATTTACGATAACTACCACTATTATTTTTTTATTATTTCTCAGAATTTGACATATAATATGTTTCTTCACCTACTAAAAAATAGATATAAAATTTTCGGTTATCGACTTATGGACTTTAAGATTAGGGTAATCTTTTAAAAACATCTATTTTCAATACATACGATCCAACATGATGATAAATCTCGGCAATTCTATCAATTATTTCTACAAATAACAAATCGCTACATCCCATCACTTGCACCACACGCAAAGCTCAACTGCTTGTTTTAGAATACAAACGTACCTTTGTCTGAGTATGTAACGAGATATACGCTGTTATCTCGACAACGGCCCGCTATCATATGTCTTGATATATCTAATATTGGACGAGCTATATCCTATCTGTAATGTAGTTAAACAATTAGGGATAGTAGTAAGATTTATAGTATAGGTAACTGTAGAGTTATATATACTGAGGAGTGTAAATAGATTCATTAAATGGATGGACAAAGATGGAGAAGTTTTTGTCAGTATACATATATTATTACTAGCTGTGCCCTGCGATTTTACCTGCAGTGCTCCACTCCTGTTGGATGTACCCGTCATCTAGACTAATATTATAAAGCTGAAGAGATTGTTTGTTTGTTTGAACGCGCTAATCTCAGGAACTACTGGTCCGATTTGAAAAATTCTTTCGGTGTTAGATAGCCAATTTATCGAGGAAGGCTATAGAGTATAGGCTATATATCATCACGCTAAGACCAACAGAAGCGGAGAAATGCGGGTGAAACCGCGGAGCACAGCTAGTCATGTATATAAATGTGTTGAGCCATTATAAAGCCTATATTTAGCTTTATGGAAGTGAAAATATTCGACCATGGTGTCCCATCTAACTGTAAGCCTTTAAAAACATACCGGGTTCTTTTATGTGAATACTAAATAAGAAAGCCCTAAACATATTATGTACACTTTCCTAAGCAAAATAAACGTATCTCTCACACATCAATCGCACGTATAGGTAGGTACATTCCACAACAAACGCCTTTGTTGCTTTAATTAAAAGGAATTTTAGATAGCGATTGTAGGAAATGATTGCGAATACTAATTTCGTATACCACTATTGCACACTTCGTGTTAAACTAATTCAGGATTTAGGTAGGTTTTGATTTCTATCTTTGCTGTCTTTGCAATCTATTAATATCTAATGATATATCTATACTGAAGAGTTTTTTTCTTTGCTTGCACGTTCAAGTGCTAATTCCAGGAACCACGTGTTCGATTTCAAATTGATGTCACTGTTAGATAGTCCATTTATCAAGGAAGGTATATTGCTATCATGCTAAGACCAATAAGAGCGGAGTAATGCGAGTAAAACCGCGGGGCACAGCTAGTGAAGAAATAAATACGAACTTTAGTTTCACAAGCATATTGTATTTTAAACAATTACTTACATACAAAATAAATTGCAAATAAAATACTTATTTACATTTCTCTATTTCTCGTCTATTGTGAAGATGCTCAGCAATACTAGTCAATAAGTTTGAACCAGCGCTGATATTCAGCCAGTCAGCCAGTTTATTCATTAAGAAAAGCTTCACACGTTTGGACAGAAAACTGGAAAAATCTCCATGCACGCAAAATTTTTTTTGCTCTCTTTAGTCATCCGTGAAAAATCTGGGCGGTAAATAACTACAACTGTTGAATATCTTATTCTTCTTAATATGATCACTAATAATATCTACTAATACACTACTTATCATTATCTGTCCTTAAAATTATGTTGAAGTAAGATATTATATTATTTTAGGTATATTCTTGTTTTTTTTTTTTTTACTTAATTGGATTTCATTAATATTGTTACTATATCTCCTATCTATGTATATCTCGTATTAAAATGAAATAAATACACCAAAATCATTAAAATATACAACACCCAAGATACAGAATCACTAGAAACAGAACCAAGTTTCCATTACGCGATAGATGCTAAATTTTATCAAGCAATGTAAATAATTGTATTAGTATGGTAATTTCGTCCTCAATGCACTCGGCTATTCAATTTAATTATATCCAAGAAGACGTGCTGTTTGCCATCCACTCCGTACCTTTGGGGTTTACGTTTTGTAGAATTAATTTCAGTTTCTCGTAATTTTCGTGTTATTATGACTGAAATGTTTTAAGTTGTACACATTCGTAATATGGGGTGCAGTGGTATTCAATTTTGAGCAAAAGGTCAAATTTCTATAACAAAATGATGATAAAATGATCATTTACTTGTTATATTTACGTATATTTACGTTATAGTACACTATAAAATACAATTATTTTCGATATTTTTACAAGATCTCTGTATTTCATCTAGACATTTACGTTCGCCATATCATCTAATAAGATCACCGCATGTCAGATTTCGCAATATCCTACATTTTGGCGACTTCCTCGTATTGCTAGTTTGTTGGAAAATTACTCTTGCAGAATCAGGAAGTTTTATCTTTTTCATTGCACATATCATTTCTTTGCACGTCAAACAAATACGAAAATTAATTAACAATAGTAATTGGAATGAAGTGCAAACTGCATTTTAGATTTTCAATATAACTTTTAATAATCAAAAAATCTACAACCAGTTTCCATACAAAAATTAAATAATAATAATAATAATATTGAAATTGTTCACCTACCCGTATTAACTCTGTTATAAGCCGCTATGTATAAGTCTTCGTTTATGTTTTAGAAAATCGATCAAGAATCTTATCCCTCAGTAACATAACAACACATTTTCACACATAAAATTAGAAAAACCAACATTAATTTACTTGGACCGTCCTCGTATAAAACTCATATACGCCTTGTAGATGGTACGTGTCACAACTACAAGATACTCGCCTAATCTCATTTGCTTCACTACACTGTAGAAAAAAAAAATACTTTAAAATGTATGAACTACCCCCGTACCATGTCTTAAGCAGTATTATTTCCAGGGTGGAAAAATGACAGCGCTATATAACCGGAGCAGATAGAGAATAGATCTGAAGATGGCGTTCGCTCGCATGCGTTCTCGCGCACTTTCTATCACTGTCTATACTCACAGTGAAGTACGCGTTGCAAAAAAATTATCAGGCGGGATTCGCTTTCTAAGCTAGGTACTTGACGCACACTCCGAGTTATGCTTTTATTGATAATAATCATTGTTGTTTTTGTTGAGTTTGATTGTTATATTGTTTGCGTTACATTTGATTGTTATTTATTTTCGTTAAGTTTTTGTTACAAACTTTAAAAACAAATGGATGAACCAAAAAACGATGTTAGAGAACTTAATTTGCCAACCCTACCATAAGTACCCGTCGCCATCTTCAGATCTATTCTCTATCTGCTCGGGTTATACAGGTCGTCTGGCGCCATCACTTTCGCACACTGGAAATAATACTGCTATAAGACGTCATGGAACCGAGATATAGCGCTTTTAACTGAATACTATCTTTAATCCGCATTAGTTGCAAATAGCATGTGTTAATTACATTTCAGAGCAGAAACCATTAGATGCACTATATTTCTTTGCGTTTATTACTGAAAGGATTGAATTATATGGGTTTTAATTCAGTAAGAAATATACGTATCTGTAAATACGAGCTCGCTATAATCCAATATCTATAAACTTTACTTACATAATACGTGCACTTAAAATGGTATAATGTCCTTATTTGTAAATTTATTACAATTTGTACACTCCACTAAAAGTGTAAATAAATTAAAGTGTTCAACTAATATTGAATTAAACAAAAGAAAGCTACATTTTTATTTTTTATCCCTGATCCATAGGTCATCATATATCATTAATGTCTGAACCCATTATTTTTACCAGGTACTTTTTCGAGCTCATATTAATTAAATACCTAAATATTTCAGGACAATTTTCACACACGGCACGATCTGATCTAATTATACCCGAACATTTTCCAATCTCATCTGTATATAAAGGATGCTCTAAAATAAGTGAATAGAATAAATAAACAGCGTAGAAACAGTAATAATTTAGTGAGAACGTCCGGCATGTCACTGCTTCTGTGATGTCAACACTCTCTGGTTACAAAGCTTTATCGTTATATTTTCTGCTTCCCTTATCTGTATGAAAATGAATTAATGTGTACTTGGTTTTATTTATATTGTAGTTTAGTACATTAAAGTAACCGTAACTGTGGTTAGTTCGAAATTTTAATTAGAAACGTTGTAAATGTTCAGAACGAAAGAAAGAAACAGTATCTATTTACAAGAACATTAACCAAATAATTCCTTTTTAAGAGCGTTACAGGCAAATCGATATCTTGTATACCCTTTTTCTTTATCCCTTCCCTTGAAACGGAAGTTCCAAGCTGTAAAAGCTCATATTGTAATGCCTAGTTAGCTGCCTATTATAATAATTAATAGCTAGCTGGTTTGTCTTCTCTGATATAAAATAAAAGCGTGTTAAAAAATCAACATTTATAATAGTTTCTACAAGTATATAGTGCAGTACAACAAGAGTACAACTTACAAGCGAATACAAATGAGGGCAGAGAACATCGAATTGACCGAACGTGTCACAATATACCTCTACCAATTTAGTTGAATTGAAATACTATGTGACTATTCTGTATATCGAAAAAGTTAGACGAATAAGTCTGTAGACGACAGAATGCAGTTCACCGTGCAATTTCGTCCGCGTATATTTATTTTTAGATATTTTTAAATAATTTCTCGCCTCTTCAATAAAACAGTTCTTATAGGCATAAGAAAAATGTATGCCCTTAAAGATTGACTATAAAGTAATACTTTCAAACTTGGTATAAGAAATTCCCTAATTATTTTAAATATACCTAGCAGCTAAATTGAATTCTGTTGTTATTTTGAAATATGAAAAAAAAAACGCATTTAGTTGAAAAAACCACATCCAGGAAGTTCGAGAATAAGTTTGATGTTGGAAAAATGCTTGATTTCCTAAAAAAAATCAAAAATATAAAAGAAATACAAAAAATATCAATTTTAAAATTAGTAGTACAATTAATAGTACTACTACCATAATATAATACTAATATCATGATAAGCAATGAAATCCCAAAAAAAACAACTCGAATATGTGATAACAAGAAAACTGCACACGAATACAAATGAACACTACGATGGAAGCGAGCGTGCTACAACTTACCGTCGCCAATTTACTGGGAGTGAGATGCGACGTAACATATTGCACAGGATCGATGGGAATTATTTCGAGAACAATTCTGTTTAGGCGAAGAAAGCGTACGTACGAAGTTTGGGATAGTGGTCATATAAATGTGGACTGGATAATGTGGAAACGTCTTATTGAAGTGTTAAAGATTTGTCTACTTTTTTTTAAAGAGCTAACATTATTAAGGAGGATGGGTTTGATTGTTGGTAACTTCACAATGAATAAATACGTTATTTAGGATGCTGTTACCACCGCATTTTTGTTTGTTTTTTAACTGATACGAATAGCTTACTGTTTAATAACACCCAATTTACCTTCTTATGGTAAATAATTAAGACTGGAAAATAGCAGTTAAATTAAAAAATCAGGGTCGCGCTAAATAGCAATCAAATCCAGAAATCAGTATCGGTCTAAAAATATATCCGATAAAAGACAGACTTAAATAAATATTATATCTGAAAATTAAGCTCACAATAGATCTACTAAAATAATTATAAAACCTCAATAGCAAATGTAATAATAACCAGTCCGATCCAAACATAAAAAATTCCGCACAATTCCATCACAATTCATTGAATTCGATACATTTAAGAAATCATCACAGATTACACGAACATTATTTTTAACTTATTTTTACGCTAAAAACACTACCAATACATTCCTAATTCGCCACTACCCTGCGTCCAGGACAAACTGCTAACATAGCTTTTCAATTTTCACAAAGGCGATTGTGCCAGTAATTTATTCAGCTCGGACGTGTCGAAACGTTACCGTTTGAAGGAAACCTTGTCAGGTTGAATTTCTACCGAATTATAGTTGGTTATGATTTTGGTTTTTAGTTCGGAGGGAATTTGAAAGTCTATTGTTTTAAAACTGTGAGGTATGTTTCGTTTTCGTACTAATTAAATAGTTACCTTATCACTACATAGTATAAAACAAAGTCGCTTTCTCTGTCCCTATCTTTAGAACTACGCAACGGAATTTAACCATTTTATTTAAGACAAAGAGGGCGAAGCCGCGGGCGAGTAGCTAGTATTTTATATATCGGAAAGTTATTTTAATAATCAGCGCAGATGCTGAATGTGCAGCATATTTTGAACAATGTTAATGTGTAGTTAATTTTAAAAATTACTATTATTATAACAAGACTATAACTAAATTTTATGCAGTTTCGCACTGCCGTCTCTTCAAATAAATTTAAAAATATTCTTGGACTTACCATCGATTAATTCTTCTATGCACAGACTTATAGTTTCAAACGCAATAATTTTAACGTACTTTAATATCCACTTCAAAGATACTGCCGTATAAGAAATCGAATCTTTTTACAATATAAAAATGTCAACCACCTTACTAGGTAGGTATCATGTCTAGAAATCATGCGTGTTTGAACAAGCACTAGATATAAAGTATAAACTAGATAAATAATTCAACAGACTGCATCGCCTCACTACAATTTTACGAACATTTTTATAGTTTAGATACAAATATACAACTCGGCTAACTCGTAAAGTTTTATGAAATTTTATTGCTACGACTGATTTTAGAACACTAACGTATCGAAAGCGTATCGAGTTTGGAACAAAATTTAATTTAAAACTGAATTCACAGATTAAAAAGCATTATGTTACCATAGATAATAAACTATTGACGCAAGAATGCAAAACTTGTCATTGGCAGAATTCGTCAAAATTCTAAATTCAAAATTATTGTGATACACAGGATAAAAGGTTGGTATTACCATGTACGATCCTCACTGGGATCGGGAATGGCCATATAAGAAAGAGAAGAAGACTTAGAGTATATATTACAGTAGTAGGTATATATTATATACTCTAAGGAAGAAGAAGACGCAAGCTTGAATGTCTTGGAAAGATATGTTTTAGATTTATTATCTATGCCGATAATTTAACTTTTTTAGTAGCAGGGATGAAGAAATAAATACCTAGAATTTACACTACATCCTGAGAAAAGGTAACAAAGCACATGGCCGTAGCCACTAACCAGAGTTCATTCTTGTTTTGTTTCAACATTTATAACCGCACTGAATTTGTTACCTACGGGCAAGTTATTCGATCCATAACAATAATATATAGTTTTAATGTGACTTAACAGCCAAGTAATAAGTGTTTTCATATTTGTAAACGAGTAATATTAAGAAAATCCAAGTACTAATAAAATATTATGACGCTTTAATGAATGAAAATGTTTTATTGCTTTGAAAATACATAAAACAAATACAAGACTTAACAGAAACAGCAAAGGGCGTCCTTATCGCTAGGTAGCGATCTCTATCAGGCAACCCAACAATCAGAAGAAATATAATAATATTACAGGTATGAAGGCGACTGTGAAATGCTAGGCGTTTTTTGTTTTGTCTGTTTATGTCATCTAATCCAATTAAGCAAATTCTCCACTTTATTCAACCAGTGTTCGCACTGAGTAAAAGTCCGCAACTACCCTCAAAACTTGGCAGTATTTCATCTTCATTTTCGTTGAAAATAAACGGTTTTTATTTTATTTATA
>CAJQZM010035217.1:0-40387 GCA_907164665.1 Colias nastes
CCCTTCTTGCCCTGTTCCGGCGCGGTCAGTTCGGTAACCTTGGCCTTGTTCTTCTTGAACATGATGTTCTCCTTATGACTTCGACATCTTATCAAACTGCGCAATCAAGGCAGAGTTGAGATGGTGACGCGCTTTAAATGGGACGTCCATCCAGGGTGGCCTGCAGTGTCTTCACACGTTTGATACCGCCACTAGCCAGAGGGTCTACCACAAGCACCTGTTTTGCCGCCTGAAGCGCTGCCCCGATATCGTGACGCTCTTCCTCGACCTGGGAAAGGAGCTGCCATGAGAGCGGATCGTCAGGGTCGAGATGCAGGGCCACGCCGAGATCGCTTATCGCCCCTTCGAAATCGCCTGCGGCATAGCGTATGCGCGCCCGGCCGCGGCGTATGAATGCCTTGTCGGGCTGGAGAACCAGCGCATTGTCCAACGCAGCCTCGGCCTTGCGGTAGTCATGCGCCTTCAGGTTCGTATCGCCGCTCTCAAGCAGGAGGCGCGTACTGGCTGAAAGCCCTTTCTGTCTCAGGGTCTCGGCGCGACGTTCCAGAGCGCGTGCCTCGGCCGGACTATGCGCGTTGCGCAGGGCCTTGCTGACGTCGCGCAGCGGGTCTGGCTTTGCCTTGTCTGCGGGTAATTTCCCCGAAGGCGCCTGCTTCGATGCTGGGGTGGAAGAGGAGGAGCCAGCCCCCTGTGCGGTTGCGGACCGGTTGCCTGCATGGGGGGAGTGGGTCTGGTCGGTGCCCGGGTGAGCAGGAACAGCCTGGCAGGGGGTGTACGCAGAAACGACAAAAGCCGCGCTGCTGACAAGCAGACACGGCCTGACGACGGTCCGGTAAAGGACCGTGCAATGCGTCAAAACGGGGCTGAGGCTCCGTTTTGGCATCAACAGTGAATTAGCCCTGGCGAGCCTTCATGCGCGGGTTCTTCTTGTTGATGACATAGACGCGGCCACGACGGCGAACGACGCGGCAGTCCTTGTCGCGGAGCTTGGCGGATTTGAGGCTGTTACGGATCTTCATGATAATTTGCTTCCCGGGCCATGCAAGACGAACGGGCGTCGCGCCCGCGAGTGGTGGTCGGAATACTCATCGCCTTGTCCAGAGTCAACTCTTAGCTGCATTTCAGCGCGTGGAAACCCCGTATTTTGGGCGTTTTCAAAGGATGAAAAGGCAATTATCCTGATTCGATGAAGAAAGCTCTGCCTGTTTTTGCCGCCCTGATGCTGGGTTTGCCTCTTTCGGCGCAGGCTGCGCCACATCCTAAAAACGATCCCGCATCGATCCTCAACCGGATTCTTGCCGTGTTGCAGACAGATCCGGACTCGGCCAGCGACAGCTGTGTCGAAGCCCTGAAGGAACTGCACAAGACGCAGAAGATCATTGCAGATCAGGATACGGACAGCAGCAGCAATCAGGATGCGGCAGTCGCACGCGATGTGCTCGAATCCGATTTCGAGGAAACCATCGAGATCTGCGGTACGGATGCGCGCACCATGTGCCGCACGAAAGCCGAGTCCGATGCCAGGCTTCCGCCACTTTGTGCGGCCATACGGCCCCGCCCCCAGGCAGAGACCGACGAATAAGGCGGATCGGCCCGGTTCTGGCCGATCCACGCCTCTACAGAGCTTTCCTGTATGGTTTCAGGGCGCGCTTGTATCGGGGGCGCCGTCTGTCAGAGGGCGCCTTGCCATGGCCCAGAGTGCGAAGGCCTGCACATAAGCGACCTCTTCAAGGCGCTTGAACCGTCCCGACGATCCGCCGTGACCGGCATCCATATTGATCCGGCACAGGAAAGGCCCTCCTGACGCCACTTCGCGTAGCTTTGCGATCCATTTCGCGGGTTCCCAATAGGTCACGCGCGGGTCGGACAGCCCACCCATTGCCAGAACGGGCGGATAGGCCACCGGCCTGATATTATCGTAAGGCGAATAGCTTGCGATCAGGTCATAGGCATCCCGATCTTCCAGCGGGTTACCCCATTCGGGCCATTCAGGCGGGGTGAGCGGCAGGGTATCGTCGGACATGGTGTTAAGAACGTCCACGAACGGCACCTGTGCGGCGATGCCGGCGAACAGTGCAGGTGCAAGGTTGGCGACCGCCCCCATCAGCAGTCCGCCCGCCGATCCACCATGAGCGACAATGCGACCCTCCTTCCCGTAACCCCGGCTGACGAGATCGCGTGCACAGGTCACGAAATCGGTAAAGCTGTTCGGCTTGTGCTTGCCTCGCCCTTGCAGAAACCAGTTCCAGCCTTTTTCCGACCCGCCGCGGATATGCGCGACGGCATAGACCCAGCCACGGTCCACTAGGCTGAACACAGAGGTACTGAACCCCGATTCCATGGAGATTCCGTATGACCCGTAGCCATAGAGCAGGATCGGGGCCGTACCATCGATGGGCGTGTCGCGTCGTTTGAGAACGGTGATCGGCACCTCTGCACCGTCATCTGCCACGGCGAAAAGACGATGCGTTTCATAGAGTGCGGGGTCATGACCCGAAGGAACCTCGCGTATTTTCTGCAGAACCTGTTCGCCCGAGCGCATGTCGAGATCGTACCAGTGTGCAGGCGTCGTCGGTGATTCGTAGATATATCGCAGAACCGCGTCGTCATATTCGAGAAAGCCGAGCAGGGTGAGATCGAAGGCAGCCTCCTGCATTCCGATCGTTCTGGCCTGACTGCGTATGTCCTTCCCGGTGTCGTTCCCCCCCGGCATCCGCCTTGACCACATGGATCTCGATATTGCCGTCGACACGTTCCGACCAGGCCAGATAATCCCGGCTGGCGGTGGCGCCGAGCAGGTAGCGACCCGGATGATGCGGCACGAAATCGCGCCAGTTCTCACGCGACGGTGCCGTGTCCGGTGCCTGCATGAGAGCGAAATCGACTGCATTGCCGGTATTGGTCAGTATGATGAACCGGTCGTTCCAGTGCGTGAGCGTATAGCGCTCGCCCCGTACCATCGGTGAGGCGATCTCGGGCATCCGGGTCGGATCGGATGCCGGTATGAGCAGAGTCTCGTTCGTGTCGTGGTCGCCACGTTCGATCAGGATCCATTGACGCGATGCCGAGACGGCAAGGCTGAGGAAAAATCCGGGATCGGGTTCGTCGAACACGAGTACATCCTCGCCCCCGGCGAGAGGACGCCGATAGACACGAGAGGGACGTCCATGGTCATCGCGATAGATCCAGAAAAGCCATGCGCTGTCGGGCGAGATCACGAAACTGCCCGAAGCGCTCTCGACGACAGGTGCGAAAGGCTTGCCCGTTTCGAGATCGATGCTGTGCAGGCGGTAAACCTCCGATCCCTGCGTGTCTGCGGCGTAGACGAACACGCGATGATCGTCTGAATGGCGTGTGGCAGCGAGCGCGAAATAGGCATGCGCCTTTGCCAGGGCGTCGACATCGAGCAGCACCTGCTCTGCTTCATCCTGTCCCTCTCCCCCACTCCGACGCGGGCGTCGCAGATAGACGGGATGCTGTGCATCCTTGGCGAAACGCGAGAAGTAGAGCCAGTCGCCGTCGGGCCAGGGAACGGAATCCTCGGCGGGCGGAATACGCCCGATCATTTCCCGCAGCAGCGTCTCGCGTTCAGGCGCCATGGGGGCCAGACAGTGCTCGGTATAGGCATTTTCCTCACGCAGGGCCTCGGCAATATCCGTGCGTAACAGGGATGGATCGCGCAGGACTTTCTGCCAGTTCTCATCCTTCATCCAGGCATAATCATCCTGCCGGACACGGTCGAGCTGGGTGATCGTATGAGGCACGCGCCTCGGTGAGGGAGGGATCATGACAGGGCCTTAGCATGGATGACGATTGATCATCCCACAGTGCGGCAGATCAGGGCGCAGCTCAATGTTTCCCGGGCTCGAAGTAACAAAGTTTCGATTGGGTAATAAACTAGCGCCTGGCTCAAATGTTAGACAACCGCACGTCCTTCGACCTGTCTGAACGACCGGTAAAGCGCGTTTTCACAGGTCCTCATTCAAACGACGGGCCTGAAAAAGAGCATAACTAAGGATCGATTTCATGATGTCACGTCTTTGTCTTGGTCTGACGGCCCTTTGCAGCCTCGCCTATGCTGGCGCAGCTCATGCCCAGCAGGCACCTGTGCCTGCCGTAGCACCGGGTACACAGTCCACCGTCATGCCTGCCGGTTCCGTTCCCGTTGAGCGTCAGGGCGCACCGACCGCCAATAACGGCGCCATGCAGGCCGTTGGCGGTCCCGCTGTAAGCAATACGGTCGCTACCGCAGCAACGCCCGGCGTTCTCGACACATACGGTCTGCCGTCGCTCGACTCAGCCAAGGCCGGCAACCTTGCAGGTCTGGCGAGCTATTGCGTGCGCAACCATCTGGTGCACGGCACGACGCTGCGCGTTGTAGGCCGCAAGCTTGCCAAGCGCCCGGATGTGCAGAACGACCAGTATTACTCGCTGGGCGGTCAGGGTCTGCTCCAGACCAGCACGAACGTCCCGTTCGACGTCTCTTCCCTCGATCTGAGCCATCGTACGCAGCTTTGCGCCCAGGTCGGTCAGCGCGGTCAGAAGTTCAAGTAAGATCTTATTGCCTGACAGAACGCAAAAGGGTCGGCCATCAAGGCCGACCCTTTTTGTTTTCTGATGACGGCGTCTTGGGGTGGGCGGTCCGGTATGGAGCACTGCCCCGTACCCCGCCAGAGGACAATCGTTCTCTGAAAACCTGTCAGATCATGAAGCAGGATCGAAGGAGCGGGCCCCTTCGCGGGTGTAGGGCAGAGCCCTGCAAGGTGACGTGATCAGGCGGGAAGCGAAAGAACCAGGTCCAGACCTTCAGCGCTGCACAGCACGGCTGCTTTTTCCTGACGGGTCAGGGATTGAAGGGCAGAGGAAACGGATGACGCTTCACGCAATTTGAGAAGACCGACCAGAAGATTGGGGTCGATGGCGCTGCCGGGCTGACGCGGTGCAGGCAAGGCGCGCCGATGCTCTGCTGCCAGATCGGGATTGCTGCGCAGGGCGGCGAAAGCTTCTGCGGGGGGGCGATTGGGTAGGGCCTCGGCCTGGGTGCGTCGCAGATCGTTCTCCGCGGCCAGAGCGAGGATGGGAGGCAGATTGACCTCTTCGGGGATCAGCAGAAGGCCCCAGCTCCTGAGCCACAGGCCGACATCGCGGCTGGCCGTCATGGCTGCGAGTGGGATCGCCAGGGCAAGACCCACCAGAACCGGCGTCATCCACAGGAAGAGCGAGAAGGAAACGGACCAGGCGGCCGCGGCGAGAACGATGCCGAAAGCCGTATAGATCCAGTAGCCGTGCGCGACTTCCTTCAGCGACACGCGCCCGTCATCGCGGTTCTGGGCGTTCCAGCCCGAATCACGACCGCGAAGAATGGAGATGACGCCCGATGTGTGAATGAGCATGGCGATTGGCGCGATCAGACCGCCAATCAGCGTTTCGAGCAAAATGGACACGACGAGGCGCACGAAACCGCCACAGCTGCGCAGCATGGAACGATCGAAAAGCGTGGCGATCAGGGCCAGAAACTTGGGAGCCAGCAATACGGCCATGGTGCCGATGAACACGTATTTGGCCTGTACCGGATCGACCTGTGGCCAGTGCGGATACAGCGTCTTGGTATCACCGAAATATTCGGGCCGGTCGAAATGCGACTGAAGCGATATCAGGATGCCGAACATCAGGAACAGCAGCCACAGGGGGGAGGTGATATAGGCCCCGATTCCCACCATCATGTGCATGCGGCTGATCCAGTGCAGCCCGCGCGAGAGGACGATCTTGCCGTGCTGAAGATTGCCCTGGCACCAGCGACGGTCGCGAATGGCGACATCGGTGAGCGATGGCGGGCTTTCCTCGTAAGAGCCGAACAGGCCGGGAATCATGTGAATGGCCCAGCCACCGCGACGCATGAGGGCGGCCTCGACGAAATCATGGCTGAGAATGCCGCCGCCGAAAGGCTTGCGCCCCGGCAGATGCGGCAGTCCAGCCTGCTCGGCAAAGGCGCGGGTGCGGATAACGGCGTTGTGCCCCCAGTAATTGCCTTCCGAGCCATGCCACCAGGCAATACCATGGGCGATGAGCGGTCCGTATACGCGGCCGGCAAATTGCTGCATGCGGGCAAACAGCGTCTTGCCGCCGATAATGACCGGAAGCGTCTGGATCAGGGCAACGTTTTTATGCCGTTCCATGGCCGAGACGGTACGCACGATCAGACCGCCATCCATGACGGAGTCTGCGTCGAGGGTCAGCATCTGCTGATAGGCACCCCCAAAACGCTTGACCCACTCTTCCAGATTGCCGGATTTGCGATCGATGTTCTTGGGGCGTCGGCGATAGAAGATGCGCCCCTGCCCGTTTACGGCCTCGACGAAAGCCAGATAGGCGCGTTCCTCGCGAACCCAGACATCAGGATCGGTCGTATCGGAAAGCATGAAAAAATCGAATGCATCGATACGCCCGGTGGCTACGAGACTGTCGTGAATGGCACGCAGGCCCACAAGCACGCGATCGGGGTCCTCGTTATAGGTGGGCATGAGCACGGCCGTGCGTGACATGAGCGCCGGCAGGGGCGTGTCACGCGAAATGCCCAGACCCAGACCGCCGTGACGCAGTACCGAGACGAACCCGGCAAGGGAGGAGGTAAAGGAAAGCGAGATCCATGCGCCGAGCACGACGAAAAGCGCGAGCACGATAATGCCCAGCGTCGAGACGCCCACGGAATTGAGCACGCGGTTCATTTCGAACGCGCCCCAGCCGGTCAGGAGAATGGCGCCGCCGATTACAAGCAGGCGTCGCAGCCATAACAGGGAGGGGGTGGTCGGCAGACGGCGATCGCGCCCGAAGGTCTCGGGACGCTGACGCAGGTTCTGCGTCGGCATCGCAAGTGGCGATTCCGCCGGGAGCACGTCGAAGGGGGTGAAGTTGGGAGAGAGGCTGCTCACGGCGTCCAACGATACATCCATTTTTCAGAAATCGGGCCCTGCTCATTGGCAAGCTGACAGGTGAGCTCGGCCAGCTTGGCACTGCCGGGGTAGAATTCGAACGTTGTGCGCCATCCCTTGATGTTGGGGTTGGGCTCGACGACCACGTTCTTGATCGTGCCGGTCGATGCCTGAGGGACGAGATGAAAAGCCGCGTTGGGCGGCAGGTTCTCGAAAGGCTTGCCCGTGAAGTCGATGACGAACATGCGGCCATCGGCGTGATCGGTCACCCCGCCGACTCGCGTCGCGCCGATACGGGCCAGATCGGTCGGCCAGGGCGTGTCCCAGCCCCAGTACATGCGATAGGTGTACGAATATTCGTGCCCGGCCTGCATGGTCTGCTTGGGGCGCCAGAACGATACGATATTATCGTTGACCTCGTTGGGGGTCGGGATTTCGACCAGATCGACCGCGCCTTCGCCCCAGTCGCCGATAGGCTCGATCCAGAGCGAGGGGCGTTTCTCGTAGTTCAGGGCGAGATCTTCGAAATCATGAAAGGCGCGACGGCGCTGCATCAGGCCAAAACCGTGCGGGCTGGCGTCCTGAAAAGCGGAGAACTGGAGATCGACCGGGTTATTCAGCGGGCGATAGAGCTGGGCGCCAGTGCCGGTCCACATCTGCAGCGCTTCACTGTCATGAGCAGCAGGGCGCCAGTCATCGACATGATTGCGGTTGTTGGCGTCGAAATAGAACATGCCGGTCAGGGCAGCGACGCCGCCTTCGGTAATGTCTGTGCGCGGATAGAAGCTCGACTGAACATCGAACACCGTAGTGGCGCCCGGACGGATGGTGAAGCGGAAGGCGCCCACGACCGAGGGGCTGTCCATGAGTGCGTGGATCACGACGGAGTCGACGCCGGGCTTGGGCTTTTCAAGCCAGAATTCGCGGAACAGGGCGAATTCCTCACCCTTTGGATCGCCCGTTCCGTTGGCAAAACCACGTGCAGACAGGCCGTAATTCTGCCCCCTGGAGACAGCACGGAAATAGGAGGCACCGAGGAAGACAGCGCATTCTTCCATGACGTTGGGTGTGTTGATGGCATTGCGCAAACGCAGACCCGAGAAGCCGAGATCGTCCGTCACGCGCAGCATCGGATCGGGATAGGTAAACATATCGGGGTCATAAACGATCGGGCTGGACTGACCGTCGACCACCTCGTTCATGTTGATGCGTGGGCGATACAGGAACCCGCGAGGGAAGAACTCGACATCGAAAGCCAGATTCTGGCCGTGCCAGAGTGCACGGTCTTCCTTGTAGGCAATGCCGCGGAACTGATCGAAATTCAGATTGTCGATGGCGCTGGGGAGAGTCTGCTGCGGCGCCTTGTAGGCCGATTTCGACATGGCCTGCGCGATCTGCCGGACCGTATTATTGTCGAACGGCGTAGGCTTGGGGGCGGCAGAGGGCGCCGCCCGGGCAATTTTACTGGCCCCTAATATAGAGAGGCCAGCACCGATTTTTACCAGATCGCGACGCAGCACTATGACTATCTCCAGCAGGCCCGGCTAAATGCCGGGGGATCTCCGATTTTCCTAACGCCCATAGGTTACTTTGGGACACAGGAAAACTCGCCTGCCCTAGAAATCTGTCATGAGTGCGGCTTTCGCGCATCCTTTTCAGACGGGGAGCGCTGCCTTGACGCCCTTTTCGCGGATAATCTTGCGCAGTTCGGTCACTTTTTCGTCAAGTGCGGCATGGTCGAGCTTGCGCCAGCCATCGAAAGCCGGAAGGGCAAAGCCGGCTTCCAGATCGTCGCTCTTCGCGATTTTCCATGTCTCGTCGGTGAAGGTGGGTTCGATCGGTTCGAAGGTACCGCCCTTCTCGTTCTTGCCACGCAGCATTTCAAGATAGGCCGCCAGACCGTAGGCGACACGATCGAGATCGCGCTTGTCGTTCAGCAGGTTCTGGATGGTCGCCGTCCAGAACACCTGTACCTTCGACGCGCCATCGCTGCCGATACGCAGATTCTGGTCCGCCATGGCAGGGTTCGAGAAGCGTGAAATCACCGATTTCTTGTAATTCTCCAGATCCTCGCCCGGCGCAGCCTTCAGGGTCGGGATGACATCGGTGTCGAGATAGGTCTCGACCAGCTTGCGCAGATCGGGATCGTTGATCGATTCATCGATATGATCGTAGCCCAGAAGCAGACCGGAGAAAGCCAGGAAGATATGCGATGCATTGAGCATGCGGATCTTCATGAACTCGTAATCGGTTACGTCATCGACCATCTGCACGCCCACTTTTTCAAGTGCAGGGCGTCCGTCGGCAAATTCATCTTCCACCACCCATTGCGTGAAATCCTCAGCGACGAGCGGCAGAAGGTCGTCCAGACCGCTCTCACGGTTCAGACGTGCTGCGATCTCTGCTGAAACCGTTGGGGTGATGCGGTCCACCATGGCATTGGGGAAGGTGGCATTGGCCTCGATCCAGCTGGCCAGTTCGGGATCGCGTGCCTTGGCATAACCGAGGAATGCCTTGCGGGCGACATTACCGTTATGGCGCAGGTTGTCGCAGGACATGATGGTAAAGGCGCGATCGCCTGCATCGCGGCGGCGGCGCAGGCCTTCCACCACATAACCGAAAATGGTCGAGGGCGATTCCGGGTTGGACAGGTCACGCTGTACGGCTTCGTTATCGAGCGCGAACTCGCCCGTATGCTCGTCGATGTTGTAGCCGCCTTCGGTGATCGTCATGGAGACGATCTTGATCGCGGGATCGGCAAGATAGTTGAGCACGGCTTCAGGCTGTTCGGGGGCCAGAAGATAGTCGCGCAGGGCACCGATCACGGTGCGCTTGCTGTCGCCCGACGGGGCGGTTTCGGTCAGGGAGAACAGGCAATCCTGCTTCTTGAAGTCCTCGGCCTTCTTCTTCGAACGCTCGCCGGAGGTCAGACCCACGCCGACAATGCCCCAGTTCTGCTGACCGGGCAGCGCGAGCGCCTTGTCCACGTAAAACGCTTCATGGGCGCGGAAGAAGTTGCCGACGCCGAAATGCAGGATTCCCGGCTTGATGTCCTTGAGATCATAGGATGGAGCGTCCACGCCTTGCGGCAGGTGCTTCAGGGTCTCGCGGGTGATCATAAGCTTAAATCCCTTGTTGTTGCGTCAGGAGCGCCGTTTCCGGGCAGGAAAGAAAGACCAGATTCGTCGCGGCAGGTCAAAGCAATGCCTGACAAATCACAGTCCGGATCGTCGTCTTCAACGTGACAGACCGGTGGCAGGTTCATCGCCAGACGGTTCCGTCCCTATTTTCCGATCATGTCGCGCAGGTCTTTTGCGCGGCTTTCAGGTGTGCACATCAGCACATCGGTAGCGCGCCTCAGATCCTGACGGAGCAGGGCAATCACGAAATGCATTTCCGGCAGGGCATCCTGCCCCAGGGTCGGGAGCGTGCTCAGCACATCCTCTCGGCCCGGACGATAGGGTTTTTCATTCGCCTTGCCCGCAGCATGGATCTCACAGCGGCGGGCGAGAGAGCGATACGCATGACTCAGCCCGGTATGCAGCCCGGCCACACCGGAAAACCCGCCCCTGTCCTTGCCCGCATTGATGGCGCGCGCCACCAGCATGGTATCGCTGAGCATACGGCGCATGAGGGCCGGCAATACGGTCAGGATAGGGTGACGCTTTTCGAGCAGACCCCAGTTTTCACGATAGGCTTCGGCCACGCATTCGTTGAGGACAGACAGGTTGCGCGCGCAGTGATCGTTGCGTGCTTCCAGCTCGCTCCACATCTCCTGACGGCGCAGGGCGGCCTGAAGCAGCTCATCCATTTCACGGAACATGCGCCCCGCGGTCAGAAAGCCGCGTCTTCTGGCATTGGCGTGCAGTACGACGAAAGACACGACCAGCGAGACGATAACACCAAGGAAAATGGCCGTCAGACGTTCTGTCAGGGGCCAGTAAGGGTTCGCGCCATGCGAAGGCAGAAGATAGACGATCATCAGCGTCACCCCCGCAAAGCGCAGTGAGGGACGCACTGCTGCCATATAGGCCAGAGGAAGGAGCGCAACGCAGAAAATCGGCCAGTAGAAACCGAACAGCAGCCGCGCGGTAATGGCCAGCGTGCCGACGATTGCGCCGACAAGCGTGCCGATCACCTGATCGCGTGCTGTGGACACGGTCTGATCGATGCTCGACTGCGTCACGATCAGCGCCGTGATCAGGGCCCAGATCGTCTCATCCAGCCCGGTCGCCTCACCGATGATCCAGCACAGGGCGACCGCAACCAGCGTGCGGACCATCTGCCGCCAGGGCGCCTCACCATCGGCTCTTGCCCGGAACAGGGAGCCAAAGGGCATCGATTACTCCCCGGATAGAGGCAACGGCACCCAGCGTAGACCGTCCTGACCCTGAACGAGCAGCAGGACGGTATGTTTTTTCTGCTGTCGCGCGCGCGTCAGCTCCTTGGACAGGGCATCGGGCGAATTCACGGCCACCTGCTGCACCTCGGTCACGACGTCGCCGGGCTGCAACCCGCGTGTGTCGGCCGGGCCATCGCGCGTCACATCGCTCACCACCACGCCGCGCTGTGAGTCCGACAGACTGTATTTGCTGCGCATCTCGTCATCGATCGCCGAGAAGGTGACGCCCAGATCGGCAAGGGCCAGTTTGCTCGGCCCCTTGGTCTTGGCATCGGTCGGTGGCATGTCGGGGGCTTCGGGCGAGGGCTTGACCACAAGCGTGACGTCCAGCGTCTTTCCCTTGCGCCAGATGCCGAACACCGTTTTCGTCCCCGGTGCGATTTCGGCCACCAGGCGCGGGAGGGCATGACCGTCAATGGGCTTGCCATCGAGCGAGACGATTACATCCCCGGTCTGGAGCTTTGCCGTCGCAGCCGGCCCCTTGGGGTCGATGCCTGCAATCATCGCGCCTTTTTCAGGTTTGAGCCCGATACTGTCGGCAATCTCATGCGTCACGTTCTGTACGCGCACGCCGATCCAGCCGCGCGAGACATGCCCGTCGCGACGCAGCTGGTCGATCACGCCGCGTGCATCGTTGGCCGGTATGGCGAAACCGATACCGATGGAGCCGCCGCTCGAACTGTAGATGGCGGTGTTGATGCCGATCACCTGTCCGTCGAGATTGAAAAGCGGACCGCCCGAATTGCCGCGATTGATGGAGGCATCGGTCTGGATATAGTCGTCGTACAGACCGTGATTGATATCGCGCCCGCGCGACGAGACGATGCCGCTCGTCACCGTGCCGGACAGGCCGAACGGATTGCCGATGGCCAGAACGCGGTCGCCTACACGGGCCTTGTCGCTATCGCCGAAGGGCACGGTCGGGAAGGGAGTCTTGCTTTCGATCTTGATGACAGCCAGATCGGTTCTGCTGTCACGCCCCACGATCTTGGCGGGTAGCACCGTACCGTCCTGCAGCGTGACCGATACCTTGTCGGCATCCTTGATGACGTGGTTGTTGGTAACGATATACCCGTCAGGCGAGATGATGAAGCCAGAGCCCAGAGCCTGCATCTTGCGTGGGGGCTCCGAGGATGAGGGCTGGCGGTTCATGTAATCGTGAAAGAATTTCTCCATCGGCGAGCCGGGGGGAAATTGCGGAACCTGCGGCCCGTCATCGGGGCTCGCATCCGGACCGTCATCCTCGTCTTCATCTTCTCCCGGCTTCAGCGTTGCCGAAATCGAGATATTCACGACCGCAGGCAGCAGGCTTGCAGCCAGATCCGCAAGCGAATCAGGCGCAGCATGAACGCTGCGCGCTGTGGCCGTCGCCGTGCCCGGCTGAGTAGCTGGCGCCGCCGGGGGCGAGTGGGCCGGTACAGACTGGGCCGAAGCAGACCGGACCAGAGCGGACTGGGCAAAGGCGGCAGATGTGGCGGAAACCCAGCCACCCATCAGAGCGGCAAGAACGAGGCGATGTTTCATCATGCTAGGCTAACGCAAATCAGGGGTTTGCGTCACCTATCTCCGCGCTGCGATCTTTCTTCTCTTCCGCGCGGGCTTCCCTGCGTGTTTCACCCGCCATGAGGGCGGCCTGACGACGGTGGCGATCGAGCCAGAGAGCCAGAGCGTAGACGCCCAGAAAACCCAGTACATTGACCAGTATCTGAATGACCCAGCCATCGCCGAAGCTGTTCATCACAAGGCGTGCAAACAGATCCAGAATTGTACCGAAGCTGAACACTTCAAGCGAATGGCGCCCTAACAGGGCCAGCCCCTGACCGACACGCGTTTCGGACAGGCGTGTGGCCGTGACCGAAGACTGAACGAGCAGCAGAATGGCCAGCGCATCGGTCCAGCGCCATATGGCGAGATCGGATTTGTCGGCAGGTGGCAGTTCCGCCAGAGGCCTCAGACTGGGCAGGTTCCAGCTTTCATAGGGGAAGCATTCCAGCGCAGCGAACACGAGATAAGCGCCCGCCAGCAGTTTCGCCCATAGTGGACCGGGCAGATTTCCCTCCCGCTTGCCGGCCATGATGGCAGCCAGCATACCGAGCGTGAAAATGAACTGCCATGCGAAGGGGTTGAAATACCACCCGTCGGGATCGAGCCAGTTGGGCAGATTCAATGTGGGATCGCTGTTGATCAGCCCCCAGAGTGCAAGGCTGGCGCCCCCCAGCAGCCAGGGTGAGATCTTCCACAGAAACACCAGCAGCGGAAATGCCAGAAGAAGCACGATATAGAGAGGCAGGATGTTCAGATTGTTCGGCAAGGCCTGGAGGCTGAGCACGCGCCAGATCCACTCATGGCCATGCGCAAGCTCAGGCTCCAGAAAATCTACCGGCACAGGCCAGTAGTGACGCCATTGACGGATCGTGAGCACGGAGACGAGCAGCATGACCATCTGGAACAGATAGAGCCGCCAGCACCGGCGCAGGATACGTTCGATCCCCATGATCCAGCCGCCGCTCGGCGGCCCGCGCAGGATAAGGCGACCGTAGGCAAGCCAGGAGGCGTAACCTGCCAGAAGCACGAAAATCTCGGCAGCATCGGCAAAGCCGAAATTGCGCAGGGTAAAACGGTTGAGCACATCCTGCGGCGCATGATCGGCCAGCATCATCAGCAGCGCGATGCCGCGCAGTGCATCGATACGATGATCGCGTTTTCTGCGTTTGGGGGCGGCGTCGGTTCTGGCCTCGCTCATTCCTGTCCTGCTTTCCTGCCCATATGGGCCGGGTAAAGAGCCCCGGCATCGCCCTGCTCATACGCGCAGACGCTTGCGCGATCCACTTCCAGCCATGTTAAACCACAAGGAGCAGACCCCGGCCCGTCGCCAGCAGCGCCCTGCCGCCAGAGGACAACCATGACCGATTTTGAAAAACCCGCCAATGAGGAAGACCAGCGCAGGATTCTCGAGACCCTGCGACTGGTCAAGGATGAGGCTGGCACCTCGAACGTTCTGAGCTTTGCCTCGCTTGAAGGCGTGGCCGTGCGTGACGGTCACGCTCATGTCTCGCTCGCCACATCGCGTGAGGACGCCGCACGTATCGAGCCCATGCGCCCGCGTGCCGAAGCTGCACTGGCCAACCTGCCCGGTATTTCGCGCGCCACGATTATTCTTACCGCCCATCGTGCGCCCGGCAAGGCTGCCCCCCAGCCTCAGGGGCATCGCCCCTTCCAGCTGGAGCAGCCTGCAAACAGCCCTGGTCATCCGCAGCCAACCCGCCCCGATGGCAAGGCGCTCCCCCAGGTGCGGGCCATTATCGCCGTTGCCTCGGGCAAGGGGGGTGTTGGGAAATCGACCACGGCCGTCAATCTTGCTGCGGGTCTGGCCAAGCTCGGCCTGCGCACCGGCATGCTCGATGCCGATATCTATGGTCCTTCGCTCCCGCGTATGCTCGGCCACTCAGCAAAGCCCGCGCTCGAAAACGGCAAGATCATCCCCGTCGAGGCCTGGGGCATGCACGCCATGTCCATCGGATTCCTGGTGGATGAGCAGCAGGCCATGATCTGGCGCGGCCCCATGGTCATGGGGGCGATCGGCCAGTTTCTCGGCGATGTCGCATGGCCCGCCCTCGATGTGCTCGTAATCGACATGCCGCCCGGCACGGGCGACGCCCAGCTGACCATCGCCCAGAAGCTCAGCCTGCGCGGTGCCGTGATCGTGTCCACGCCTCAGGATATTGCGCTACTGGACGCCCGTCGCGGTCTGACCATGTTCGAACGCATGAACGTGCCGCTTCTCGGCGTGGTCGAGAACATGTCCTATTTCTGCTGTCCCAACTGCAACCATCGCACCGAGCTTTTCGGTCATGGCGGGGCTCGCGCCGAAGCCGAAAAAGCCAATGTGCCGTTTCTGGGCGAAATCCCCCTGCTAGCCGATATCCGCATGAGTGCGGATGCAGGAACGCCGATTATTCTTTCAGCGCCTGAAAGCGAGGCCGCGCAGGCCTATACACGTCTCGCGCGCGCCGTGGCCGACAGCCTGCGTCTGGAGCCAGGCGCATGAACCGCC
Organism: Colias nastes; assembly: GCA_907164665.1. Classification (NCBI taxonomy): domain Eukaryota; kingdom Metazoa; phylum Arthropoda; class Insecta; order Lepidoptera; family Pieridae; genus Colias; species Colias nastes. Next base: position 15,386 of record CAJQZM010035217.1, read on the forward strand.
TGATCCTTGCCGCGCTGGTCATGGGGATGACGCTTGCCGGCTGCGGCCCACGCAAGGTTGCCCATCATGGTTATGCTGCCGATGGTTATGGCGTGATCGACAACTCACCCCATCTGCCCCCGCCGGACACACTCTGGCAGCACGCCGCTCCTGCGCATTGAAGCCGGGATCGAAGGGGCTTGCCCCTTCGCGGGTGCAGGGCTGAGCCCTGCGGGAGCATTTCCTGTCAGTAGATGGCCGGTTTAGTGGGTGGTTGGTGCGGCTGAAGAGCTGGCCGGGGCCTGAACGCCGGTTTTCTCGGTTACGGAAACATCGCCGTTGACAGTGCGGTTCAGCACGGAGAACGAAACGGCATCCATGGTGGTGACGTCGACTTCGTCGCCCATTTTCAGACTGTTCAGCAGGGGCAGGAGTGCCTTCTGGCGGACGGTTATGGTGCGGGTGATATCGGCGTGATCGATGATCGTCACCTTGTGGGCGGCGGCATCGACAGCGACAACCTTCACGCGCTGACGCTGGAACGAGACGAGCGTGCCGTGAGGATGGCGGCGCGCATAGCCCTTGGCCGAGGATACCGTCGATTCAGGTAAGGGTGTGCCCGGTGCAGCGAGATCGGCCGCGAGTGTCTGGAAAAAACGGACAGCGATACGGTCGCCTTCCTCAAGGTGAGGCAGGTTCTTTGCATCTTTGGGAATGGTCAGGTTGAGAAGTCCGCCCTTCTGGTCGCGCAGAAGGAGGGTATGTGTTTCCGCGTCGATCGTCTCGACCGTGGCGGTCATGGTCTGGTTGCCCGTGATGACAGCCTGTGCAGCAGCGGAGGGCGCATGAAGCACGGCCGCAGGCGCTGCGAGAAGAAGGGCAGTCAATGCAGGGCGCAGCAGACGGCGTGTCGTGCGCAATGTCCTCAAAACCATGGGAGCGTTCTTGTCCTTCTTGGGTGTCAGTCAGGGCGATAGGATCGTCTCTCCCGTCTCGATACGGGGGAGCCGGACGATCTCAGGCTGCCCTATGTTGCCGCTTCTGAAAAGGGGCTGCGTGACGGGGAGCAACCGTTATGCCCGATGGGTGAGGACGCAGGATGACCGGCATCGGTGCAAGCGCCATTCCCGTGATGACACTACGCTCGTTTTGCGAGGATAACGGGGTATGACGCGCCGTTTTCCAGCTCTGTCTTTCCCTTGCGGTTTTGTACTCGCATTCATGCCTGCCTGCGGTTCCGTCTGGGCTGCACAGGCAGACAGTCTGCCGCCCGCATTGCAGAAAGCGCCTTTGCGGCATGAAGAAAATGTGACCGTGCGCGGCCGGCAGGCAGCGGGACTGGCTGCGGATTATCTGCGCTCTGCTGCGACACTCGGCCCACTTGGAACACGATCCATTCTGGAGACGCCGTTCTCGGTCATGACCGTCCCTCGTGACGCGATCGTGAACCAGCAGGCGCGGAATGTGAACGACCTGACGCAGTTCCTGCCCTCGGTTCAGCTTGAAATGAGGGGAGACCCCAATACCAGTCGTCCGCAATCGCGTGGGTTCGAGGCCGATGTCATTGCCAACTCCCGTATGGACGGGCTGAACATGGTCATCACGACCCCCTATGCGGCTGAGATGTTCGACTCGCTTCAGGTGCTTAATGGACTTTCCGGCGCGTTATACGGGCCGCAGAACCCGGCAGGCACATTCGATTATACGCTCAACCGGCCAACGGACCGACAACAGGAGCATCTCGTTCTGGGGGTGGATGCCACGGGCGCCCCCCTGGAATCGCTCGATGTTGCCGGACGGACAGGCGGTGGGAAGTGGTTCGGCTATCGTGTGACGATGCTCAACCAGTCAGGCACCAGCTACGCGCCGGGAACGCATCTGAGGCGCGGGATGATCGTCGGGGCGTTCGATATCAGGCTTGATGACAGGACACAGATCCAGATCGATGCCAGCCAGTACAGCTATGCCCAGCGTGGCTATGCGGGAGGGTTTACCTTTCCAACCGGCCTTGTCTTGCCCAGGGCGCCCGATCTGTCACGGCAGGGCTATGGGCAGAGATTTGCCGGATATAATGCGTCAACCGATACGGCGCTGATGAAAATCGTGCATCGCTTCGATGCAGACTGGTCGCTGACACTGGGCGGGCTTTATCAGGATGCGGGACGCAACGTGTTCGGTGTGACCAATGCGTTGCTGGATGCGGCAGGACGGTACCGGACCACGATTACAGCAGCGACGACCGCCAATGATTTCAGGGTCTGGTCCAATCTGGCCTATGTGAACGGACGGTTTCGCACCTGGCATTTCGACCATCGGGTCGTGCTCGGCTCGAACGGCTACAGCATGGGAAACTTCAATCCGACTGCAGGCGCCAGCACTGTTCTGGGAACGGCCAGTCTTGGCGCGCCTGTCGTCTATACCGGCACACAGCCCTATTTTTCGGGGCGCTACCGCTCTGCATCGATCCTGACCCAGTCCCTGCTGGCTGGCGATACGATTGCGCTCACGCGTCATGTCTCGGTGATGGGAACTCTGGGCTGGAGCTGGCTCGATACCATGAGCACTAGCAAGGCAGGGGTGACGACGGGTGCGTATCATGCCTCTGGCCTGTTCACCCCCATGACGAGCCTGATCTATCGTCCCGGCGCGCGTACCAGTCTCTACGCCACCTGGGGACAGGCCGTTCAGGCTGGACCCGTCGCACCGGCTTCCAGCCTGAATGCGAACGATGTTCTCGCGCCGCTCCGGTCGGAGGAATATGAGGTGGGCGCAAAGTATCGCCCTTCACGGGGATTGATGCTGAGTGTGGCGGCTTTTCGTATGACGCGCGATTTTGCTTTCACCGATCCGGCAAGCGGCCTGTTTCGTGAGGCTGGCGTTCAGCGCAATTACGGTATTGAAGGGCAGATTGCAGGGCGGTTGAACGACGCCCTGAGTGCGATAGGCGGTATGACCTGGCTCGATGCCCAGACAGGCAATACGGGTTCGTCCCTGACGTCGCACAAGCAGGTCGTCGGGGTGGCGCCGGTCCAGGCCAGCATGCTGCTCGATTATCACCCGCAATGGATGCGCGGTGCGGCGGTCAATGCCAGCTTTCATGTTGTGGGGCGGCGTGCTGCCGATAATGAGAACCGCAGTTTTGCAGCGTCTTTTACGACACTGGATCTGGGTGCGCGTTACGGGTTTCATGTGTATCGCACGCCAATGGTTCTGCGCTTTGGCGTGACCAATGTCACGAACGTGCAGTACTGGGCGTCTGTGTATCCCAGCTCGATCGACGGGGGGACGAACGCGACCAATTCAGCGGTGGCGGGCCTGCCCAGAAGCTTTCACGCGACGACCGAAATCGACTTCTGATCGGTTTCGCATTCCGGCTGATCGACCGGCGCGTGCCAGCCTTTTACCGTTTCATCATTCTGCCTGAGAGCCGCAGCCCCGTGCGCCACTGCGGCCCATGCCGCGTTGGCCAGCGCCTTGCGGCTGGGGAAGTTTTCGGGGGCGAGGGGTGGGTGCAACAAAATCGTGGCGCGCTTGTTGCGTCTCTTGAGGAACTGCCAGACATGCGGGCCGAGATCCATATCGCCATACCAGGCAAAAATGGCGCGTCGGGTGCGATGAACGGGCAGGCCTTCAAGCCGGTCATAAACCAGCGAGATGGGCTGGATGAGTGGTGTCAGCCCTGGTGGGTATGATGGCATGTCGACAGGGGGCGCGTTTTTCGGCAGGCGTGGCAGCTTGGCGATGGCGAAGAATGTCGACATGAAAGGCAGCACGCGCGATCCGTCCGACGACGTTCCCTCAGGGAACAGGATCAGGTTATCGCCGGTTGCGAGGCGGGTGATCATCTCGTCGCGCTCGCGCCCTGTCGTGCTTCTGTTGCGACTGACGAATATGGTCCGACCGATTTTGGAGACCAGCCCCATGATAGGCCAGCGTTCGATATCGCCCTTGGCAACGAAAACGGAATAGATCTTGGTCCCGAGGACGGGAATATCGAGCCAGGATGAGTGATTGGCGACATAGATCACCGGACGCTCGCCACGATCGCGTCCTTTCTGGCCGCCCACAGTGCCGACCGGTTCGCCGATTACCTTGATATCCAGATCGAGCAGTTTGCACAGCACGCCCCAGATAACGCGGGTCCAGCGTATTTTCAGCACGCCCGGAATGGGGAGGAGCAGGGCTTCGAAACCGACCGAAAGAGGTACCCAGACGACGACCCCAGCGAGACGCAGGCAGGCCTGCAGTGCCTCGACTCTCTGCCCCAGGCGGCCCGGCCCCGGATCGATGGTGTCCCGATCGAGAACAGGTCGCGTCATCTGACGCGCAGTCCCGTTCTTCTGGCGAGAAGGGTCTCGACGCGAGACCAGTCCGGCGAGCCGGTTTCGGAGGCGATCTGCACACATGACCTGTTCAATACTGTCACCGGGCAAATGTGACAATCTGTCGACCGACTTCTTCTTGTCCGTAAATGTTTCTGAAAACAGCACCTGTGCTTACGGGATGGTGCGGGTAGACGCAGTATTGAGGCGCATCCACAGGCATGTTTCACGTGAAACATCGCAGTGGCTCATGAGGGTGCGAAAGAAGGTAACGCATTGTTAACAACCCAATAATGCGCCTGCCGCGTCTCTGATGCGTAGAGACTGAAAAGAAAGGAAGAAAGCACTATGTCTGGCTTTAACCCCATACCCGGAATGCCCCCCATGAGCACCAAGCTCAAGCCGAACTGGTTTATCGGGATTGGCATTGTCCTGCTCGTTCTCGGGGCTGTGGCTCTGGTTGACGCGATCGTCGCGACTCTCGCGAGCGTGGTGGTTCTCGGGATGCTGCTGATCTTTTCGGGCGGGGCATATCTGGCGCAGAGTTTTGCGCATCGCGATGTGCCCGGATCACGCTTCTGGATGACCGCTCTCATGGGTCTTCTCTATGGCGTGAGCGGTATTCTGCTGATTCAGGAGCCGATTACGGGGTCGTTCTTTCTGACGGCGTTTATGGCGGGATGTCTTATGGCGTCAGGCGTCATGCGCGGCATCTGGGCGATGGGTAATCGCGATGTGCCCAATTGGTGGACCCTGGTGCTCAGCGCTGTCGTGTCGCTGCTGACGGGTATTTTTATCTTCGTTACGCTGCCCTGGTCCGGTCTTTGGCTGATCGGCACGTTTATCGGGGTCGAACTGATTTTCGGTGGCGTGTCTGCAATCTCGTTCGGCTCTGCGCTCAAACACAACACACGCTGAACCTTCAGAAGCCTTTAAAAACCGGAAAGCCACGTTGAACCCGGTTCAACGTGGCTTTTTTATTTCGGTGCAGATTTCAGGATCTGTGTCGGGTCCGGTCCTATTGTCAGGCTCCACGCACGGCGCGTGCGATGGTCGAGAGCTGCTCCAGTACGGCTGGCACCGTAGAGGCTGTGGCCTTGCCATTGTCGAGCGTCTCGGCAAGCGTGGCGATCAGGGCTGAGGCCACGACAGCTGCATCGCCCACAGAAGCCGCCTGCTTCGCCTGTTCGGGTGTGCGAATGCCAAAGCCTATGGCAACAGGCAGATGGCTGACAGCCCGGATGCGTGGCAGGGCTGCTGACAGTTCGTCATTGCTGGCCGTGCGCGTGCCGGTAATGCCGGTGATGCTGACATAATAGATAAAGCCCGAGGCGGTATCGAGCAGATAGGGTAGACGTGCATCCGGCGTGTTCGGGGCAATCAGCTGAATGAGGTCAAGGCCGCAGCGCTGTGCATCATCGGCCAGCAGATCGCTTTCTTCCTTGGGGAGGTCGACAATGATCAGCCCATCGACGCCGGCTTGTGCTGCATCGGTACAGAAGCGGGCAGGGCCGTAGCTATCGATCGGATTGAGATAGCCCATCAGGATGATGGGTGTCTCGTTATCGCCCTCACGAAAAGCGCGCACCATGTCGAGCACGCCTGCCAGTGTGGCACCGGCCGTCAGGCCGCGTCTGGCTGCAGCCTGAATGGTCGGGCCATCGGCAGAAGGATCGGAAAAGGGAACGCCGATCTCGATCAGGTCCGCACCGGCTTCGGGCATGCCTTTCAGCAGTGCGAGCGAAGTCTCGAGATCGGGGTCGAATGCCTGAAGATACGGAATGAGTGCCCCGCGCCCCTCGGATTTGAGGGCGTCGAAACGGGCCTTGATACGACTCACAGCGCAACTCCCAGATGCTCGGCGACAGTAAAGATGTCCTTGTCGCCACGGCCGGACAGGTTGAGAACGATAATCTGATCGGGGGTCATGGACGGCGCGATTTTCATGACCTCTGCCAGACCATGGGCACATTCCAGCGCAGGAATAATGCCTTCTGTGCGTGTCAGGAGCTGGAACGCATCCAGTGCCTCCTTGTCTGTCACACCGACATATTCCACGCGACCGATATCGTTCAGCCAGGAATGCTCCGGTCCGATGCCCGGATAATCGAGACCGGCGCTGATCGAATGCGCCTCGGCGATCTGACCGAACTCATCCTGAAGCAGATAGGTGCGATTACCATGCAGCACGCCGGAACGTCCACGTGAAATGGAGGCTGCGGTGAGACCGCTATCGAGGCCATGACCTGCGGCCTCGACGCCGATCATCCTGACGGCGTCGTCATCGAGGAAGGGATGGAACAGGCCCATCGCATTCGAACCGCCACCGATGGCTGCAACCAGAACGTCAGGCAGACGACCTTCTGTGGCCAGGATCTGCTCGCGCGTTTCGATGCCGATGATGGACTGGAAATCGCGCACCATTTCCGGATAGGGGTGCGGCCCGGCAACCGTGCCTACCAGAAAATAGGTGTCATGCACGTTGGCTACCCAGTCGCGCATCGCCTCGTTCATGGCGTCCTTGAGTGTGCCAGACCCTGCCGTGACTGGATGAACCTCGGCGCCGAGCAGATGCATGCGAAATACGTTGGGTTTCTGCCGCTCGACATCGACCGCACCCATGTAGATTTTGCATTTCATGCCGAACAGGGCGCAGACCGTGGCTGTTGCCACGCCATGCTGTCCGGCCCCAGTCTCGGCCACGATGCGTGTCTTGCCCATGCGTCGTGCCAGAAGGATCTGGCCCATCACATTGTTCAGCTTGTGCGAGCCGGTATGGTTGAGCTCTTCGCGCTTGAGATAGATCTTTGCGCCGCCAAGCTCTTCACTCAGGCGCTTTGCATGCCAGAGCGGGCTGGGGCGGCCCACATAGTCGCGGAAATAATAATCGAGTTCGCGTCTGAATTCGGGATCGGCCTTGATGGCCTGATAGGCTTCTGTCAGATCCTGCACCAGAGGCATGAGGGTTTCTGCCACGAACTGACCGCCGAAACTGCCGAAACGACCGCGTTGGTCGGGGCCGTTGCGCAGGCTGTTGGGGCGAGGCGGAACTTCAGAACTCATGGCAAATTTCCTGTCAGGGACATGGATCGACACGGCGAGCGGGTTTCTGCGATACCAGAGGGGCGGCGTTGCGTCCATTCTTGTCCCGCAAGGGAAAGCGTCCGAGCCAAAAAGGAAAAACGAGATGTTTCTGGCCCATCCTGTCGGGCAACCCGTTCATGAAATTCTGGCCGCAGATGACGCGAAAAATGTGACATGGCTCGATCTGGTCGAGCCCACCGAAGACGAGATCCGTCTGTCCGAAACCATGCTGGGGATTACCCTGCCACGCCGCGATGCGCTGGAAGAGATCGAAAGCTCGTCGCGTCACTACAAACGGGGCGATGTCATCTATCTGTCCATGCCCTTGGTGCGCATGGTCGATGGTGTGCTGACGACATGGCCAGTCGGTATGGTGATCACACCGGACAAGCTCATCACGCTGCGTTATGCGAGCTATACCGCCTTCGAAACCATGAGCCGCGATCTGGCGGCCGATAATGCCGATTTTGCCCTGTCCGACGTACCGGAGCTGACGATCCATCTGCTTGAGACGATCGTCAACCGTCTTGCCGATATTCTCGAAAATGTCGGTCATGCGCTCGATGCGATCTCACGTACGGTCTTTGCCGCCAAAAGGCCGAACCGACGCGTGCGCAGTGCCGAATTGCTGCGACAGACCCTGCGCGAGCTGGGCGAGAGTGGCGATCTGACATCGTCGATCCGGGAAAGTCTTCTGGGGGTGGATCGCATCGGTATGTATCTGGGCGATGCGCGTTATTTCGAGTTTCGCGATACGCTTCAGATGCGGCTGCGCATTCTGGGGCGCGACGTCGCCTCATTGAGCGATTACGTCGTTCAGATGACGGCGAAGGTCCAGTTCCTGCTGGATGCCACGCTCGGTTTTATCAGTATCGACCAGAATAACGGCATGAAGCTGCTGACGGTGGTCAGTTTCGTGGGGATCACGCCTACCTTGCTTGCGGGCGTGTACGGCATGAATTTCAAGGTGATGCCGGAACTCGATTGGCGTTATGGCTATTACTATGCTTTGTGCCTGATGCTTGCCTCGGTGGCCGTTCCCCTTTTTATATTCTGGCGCCGGGGCTGGTTTGGAGATCGCTCATCGTGAACCGCCTCGCTCTGACCCTTCCTGTCCTATGCCTTGGGCTTGTGGCCTCTCAGGCCATAGCACGCCCGGTTCTGCAGCCGACAACGGAGCAGGCCCAGGCTGCGCTCGACCGCTTAGCACGGGAGCCGCTTCGCTATGAGGGCGAGAGCATGGTTGCGCCGGATTTTCGCCAGGCCCCCGGTTATACGGGCAGGCAACCCACGCATGTCCTGATGGGGTACCGGGTGGAAGGGACGCGCCTTTCGGGTGAATTCGTCGTTCTCGATGCCGATAACCGCCCGCTTCAGGCAGCCCCGCTTACCGGGCAGATTGCGCAGCAGGGTTCTGGCAATGTCGGTTATCGTGTTGCGGGTCACCCAGCCGGACCCATGCCATGCACGATCGATATCGCGCTTCCCAAGCCGCTTCATCTGGATGGACAATGCGCACCGGCCATGATTTCAGGCGCCTATGCCGAACGTGTAAAGGCGTCACCTCTGATGTTCATTATTCCGGGGCTCGGGGCGTCCGAAACGACATCGGGACAGTATATGATGAAGCCTTGGCGCGGTTGATCGGAACTATTGACAGAAAGCGTTATTTCTCATTAGATTGAGACGCAAGAGCCGCTGGTTTTCACTTATGCGGCCTTTCTCAAGACCCTTTCGTCTTCGCTCATCGTCGGGCCCGTTTCTGCGGCCCATCTGACGGGGCATTCTTTCACGATCGATCATCTGTCACGGGTGCGGCTCTCCGTCTTCCGGGCAGTGGACTATAGCCCATCTAAGGCGCTTTTCATGCATCTTGCTGAACTCAAGAAAAAAACACCTGCCGATCTGCTGGCCTATGCTGAAGAGCTGCAAATCGAGAATGCCTCCTCGATGCGCAAGCAGGACATCATGTTCGCCATTCTCAAGACCCTGGCGGATAACGAGCAGGCCATTTACGGCGAAGGGACGCTGGAAATCCTGCCGGACGGTTTCGGTTTCCTGCGTTCGCCCGAAGCGAATTACCTGCCCGGTCCTGACGATATCTATATCTCCCCCGCCCAGGTCCGTCGCTTCAGCCTGCGCCCTGGCGATACGGTCGAGGGGCAGATCCGCGCGCCGCGCGACGGCGAGCGTTACTTCTCGCTCCTCAAGGTCAACACCATCAATTTCGAAGAGCCTGACGCCGTCCGTCAGCGCATCAACTTCGACAATCTGACGCCGCTCTATCCTGAGCGTCGCCTGCGTATGGAAGTCGAGCAGACCGGCACACCTGAGCCTCAGCCCACGGGCAAGGGCAAGAAAGACCAGCGCGATTACACACCGCGCGTGATCGATCTGGTGGCGCCCATCGGCATGGGGCAGCGCGCCCTGATCGTGGCACCCCCGCGTACCGGCAAGACCGTGATGCTGCAGAGCATCGCCTCGTCGATTTCGGCCAATCACCCCGATGTGTTCCTGATCGTTCTGCTGATCGATGAACGCCCCGAGGAAGTGACCGACATGGCCCGCTCCGTGCGCGGCGAAGTTGTGTCCTCGACCTTCGACGAGCCAGCGACACGCCATGTGCAGGTCACTGAAATGGTGCTTGAAAAGGCCAAGCGTCTGGTCGAGCACAAGCGCGATGTCGTCATTCTTCTCGACTCGATTACCCGTCTGGCACGCGCCTACAACACGGTTGTTCCGTCATCGGGCAAGGTGCTGACCGGCGGTGTGGATGCCAACGCACTGCAGCGCCCCAAGCGCTTCTTCGGTGCGGCCCGTAATATCGAGGAAGGCGGTTCGCTCACCATTATCGCGACTGCGCTGATCGACACCGGCAGCCGCATGGATGAAGTCATCTTCGAAGAGTTCAAGGGCACGGGTAACTCCGAGCTCATCCTTGATCGCAAGCTGGCCGACAAGCGGACCTTCCCGGCAATCGACATCACCAAGTCGGGCACGCGTAAGGAAGAGCTTCTGGTCGATCGCGCTTCGCTGTCGAAGATGTGGGTCCTGCGTCGTATCCTTGCGCCGATGGGCACGATGGATGCCATGGACTTCCTGCTCGACAAGCTGAAATACAGCAAGACGAACCAGGATTTCTTCGACGCCATGAACAACTGATCTGGTTTTCAGGTCATGAAAAACCGCCGGAGGCTCACGCTTCCGGCGGTTTTTTTATGGGGTTTTATTCCGTACCCTGCCGACGGATGATGTCCTCAGAAGAGAGGCCCGGTTACGCACTGGACATCGAAGGGTTCTGTCCCTTCTCAGATGAGGGGTAGAGCCCTGTGTGAACCGGACCACAGCAGGGGGGGCTGTCCTGTAAAAGCTAGATCGAAACCCCTTCGAGGCGCAGAAGGTAGCGTTTGTCGTCCAGACCGCCTTCGCCTGAATATCCGCCCAGATGGCTTTTGCCGAGAACGCGATGACAGGGGATCAGGATGGGAATGGGATTATGGGCCATGGCTCCGCCAATGGAACGGGCTGAGCCGCCAGCTTTTGCGGCGAGTTCGGCATAGCTGACAGTCTGGCCATAAGGCACATCGCGCAAGGCCTGCCATACGGCTTTGCGATACGCTGTGCCCCAAGGAGCCAACGGAAGGTCGAAACTTTCTGCCTCGCCGTCGAAATAGCGTTCCAGCATGGTCTGGGCACGGGTAAGGAGAGGCGTCTTTTCCTGATCGCGCCCCCAACCCCAGTCGAGGGCAACGATAGCGCCCTCATCTTCGCTGAGTGTAAGAGGGCCGAGAGGAGAATGAAGCGAGAGCTGGGGCATAGAAGGAATTCACATGGTTGACGCGATGGAACGCCCGGGTGAGCGCAGGGGCGAGGTGATTTTCGCTCTGGCTACGGGAACCGGGCGGGCGGCTATCGCTATCATGCGCGCAAGTGGCTCCGGGGCTCAAGAGGTGCTGGCGGCACTATGCCGTGGGCGTCTGCCTGCACCGCGCCACGCGAGTTTGCGGGCGCTCCATCATGACGGCGACCATCTGGATGATGCCATGGTGTTATGGCTGCCGGGCCCACGCTCCTATACGGGTGAAGACGGTTTCGAGCTGCATCTTCATGCGGGTCCGGCTGTGATCGACCGTGTCGCCATGGCGCTCACGGCACTCGGTGCGCGTCCGGCAGAGCCGGGTGAATTCACGCGTCGTGCCGTTCAGGCGGGGAGGCTCGATCTGCTTCAGGCCGAGGCGATTGCCGATCTCGTCGATGCTGAAAGCCAGAGTCAGCGTCAGCAGGCGCTCGCCCAGGCCGATGGGGCACTCAGTCGGGTTTACGAGGGCTGGAGCGCGCGGCTGAAAACCCTGCTCGCGCATCAGGAGGCCCTGATCGATTTCCCTGACGAGGACCTGCCAGAGGCTGTGGAGCTGTCACTGGCGCGTACGCTGGATGGTCTGCGCGATGATCTGCGTGGGCATCTGTCAGACAGGCGAGGCGAGATTGTCAGGCGAGGTCTTACTGTCGTGATCGCAGGCGCCCCCAATGTCGGCAAGTCGAGCCTGCTCAATTATCTGGCAGGTTACGATGCGGCGATCGTGACCCATCGTGCCGGTACGACGCGCGACGTCATTGCCATAGACTGGCTGTTTCATGGCGTGAGGCTGCGTCTTGTCGATACTGCAGGGTTGCGTGAGACCGATGACGAGATCGAGGCTGAGGGCATAAAACGGGCATTGTTTCACGTGGAACATGCCGATCTCGTCGTGCATGTCATGGCGGGAGAGGCCGAAGCCCCGCTGCGACCGGACGCGCTGATCGTCAGCAACAAGATCGATCTGCACCCCCCTGTCGGAGCGGGGCTGGGGTTGAGTGTTCAGACAGGCGAGGGGATGGTCGATTTCGAAGCGGCCCTTGCAGAGCGCATCACGGCTTTGACATCCGGCGTAGGCGCACCCCTGACACGTGCACGCCACAGGGCAGGGATTGAGGAGGCATTGCTCTATCTCGATCAGGCCAGAGAAGCGACATGGCCGGAGGTGAGGGGCGAAGCACTCCGTCTGGCCATGCGTGCTCTTGGGAGACTGACCGGACAAGTTGATGTCGACTCCCTGCTCGATGTGATATTCGGACAATTCTGCATTGGTAAATGAGGCGTGTGTGAGCGAGTTTGATGTTGTCGTCATAGGCGGAGGGCATGCAGGAAGTGAGGCTGCAGCGGCCTCGGCGCGTTTCGGCGCGCGTACGCTTTTGCTGACCCAGAAACCCGAGATGATCGGAGCCATGTCGTGCAATCCGGCGATCGGCGGCATCGGTAAGGGGCATCTGGTGCGCGAGATCGATGCGCTCGATGGATTGATGGGGCGCGCGGCAGATCGGGCAGGGATCCATTTCAAGCTGCTGAACCGTTCCAAGGGGCCAGCCGTACACGGCCCCCGCGCTCAGGCCGATCGCTTCCTGTATCGCAATGCCATCCAGGCGCTGCTGAATGCCACGCCGAACCTGACCATTCTGGCCGGTGAGGCCGCCGATCTGAATGTGGAAGACGGGCGTGTGACCGGGGTCGTCTGCGAAGACGGTCGGGTCTTTTCATGCGGGGCGGTGGTCGTGACAAGCGGCACGTTTTTGCGCGGCGTTATCCATATCGGGCACACGCAGGAACAGGCAGGGCGCATCGGTGAGCGTCCGGCAGCGCGCCTGGGCGAACGGCTCGAAGCGCTGGGTCTGCGCATGGGGCGGCTCAAGACCGGCACGCCGGCGCGTCTTGCGCGCGAAAGCATCGACTGGGACTCGCTGGCCGAGGACAAGGGCGATGAAGTGCCCGAACCGTTCAGCCGTCTGACCGATCGGATCACGACAGATCAGCTCTCCTGCCGGATCACGAGCACTACCCCGCAGACGCATCAGATCATACGCGATAACCTCGCGCTTTCAGCGCTGTATGGTGGCGCTATTGCGGGCAAGGGACCGCGCTATTGCCCCTCGATAGAAGACAAGATCGTCCGCTTCGGCGAAAAGGACGGCCATCAGATCTTTCTTGAGCCGGAGGGCCTGCCGGGCAATCCGGGGGGCGATCTGGTCTATCCGAATGGTATCTCGACCAGTCTGCCTGCCGATATCCAGGCCCTGATGATTGCGTCGATCCCCGGGCTCGAAAAGGCGCGTATCGTTACGCCGGGTTATGCGGTTGAGTATGATTATGTCGATCCACGCGAGCTGGCGCCCAGTCTGGCGCTCAGGGCGATGTCGGGGCTTTACCTTGCCGGTCAGATCAATGGAACGACCGGCTATGAAGAAGCCGGGGCGCAGGGGCTTCTGGCAGGGCTTAATGCTGCGCGTTTCGTTGCGGGAAATGATGCGCTCGTTCTGGGGCGCGATCAGGCCTATCTTGGCGTGATGCTCGATGATCTGACGCTGCAAGGCGTATCCGAGCCTTATCGTATGTTCACCTCGCGCGCCGAATACAGACTGAGCCTGCGCGCCGATAATGCCGATTTGCGTCTGACGGAAATCGGCATGCGTATGGGATGCGTGGGCACCGAACGCTCCGCACGCCTGCAGGAAGACCGCGATGCGATTGCTGCAGCTATGGAGCAGGCCCGTCTGACTGTTTTTGCGCCGCAGGATCTGGCAGCGCAGGGGGTGGCGGTCTCGCAGGATGGGCGCAGACGTTCGCTGCTGGACGTTCTGTCGGGTCAGGCCGATGAGGCATCGGCCATGCGTCTCGCGCCATGGTTCGGTGCGCTACCCTTGCGTGTGCGTCGCCATGTGGAGACTGAAGCCCGATATGGCGGGTATCTGCAGCGTCAGGAGCGGGAGATCCGCCAGCTTGCAAACGAAGCGCAGATCGCGCTGCCTGACGATCTCAATTACGGACGTATCGGAGGATTGAGCAGCGAAATGAAAGAACGCCTGTCTCTGGCAAGGCCGGCCAATTTTGCCGCAGCTCAGCGCGTACCCGGTGTCACGCCTGCGGCCATGATTGCACTCCTTGCGCATGTGAGGGCCGTTGCATGAACGGGGTTTCACGTGAAACACGCGACCGGCTTGAGGTCTTCGCGTCACTGCTGGAAAAATGGAATGCCCGGATCAATCTGGTCAGTCCACGCGACATGCCCCATCTGTGGGAGCGTCATATTGCCGACTCACTCAGGGTCGTTCCCTATATCGTACCGGGGTCGCGCGTGATCGATCTGGGCTCGGGGGGTGGATTTCCAGCGCTGATGATCGGTATCGCCTGCGATGCCGAAATGGTCATGGTCGAATCGGATCAGCGCAAATGCGCTTTTCTGCGTGAAGCCGCGCGTGCTTGCGGCGTCAGGGCCACCGTCGTGCCAAAGCGTATCGAACAGGCTGAGCTGGCCCCTGCGCCCTATGTCACGGCGAGGGCTCTGGCTTCATTGACGCAGCTGCTGGAGTGGAGCGCGCCTTTTCTTCTGCCTGAAGGGAAGGCGCTGTTTTTGAAGGGGAAAAATCTCCCCGACGAGTTGACCGAAGCCGAACGGTGCTGGCACATGCAGCACAGAATTCTGGACAATCGCGCTGCTTCGGGCGGCGCCATCATCGAGATAAGCGATATCAAACGTGTCGAATAACGACACGGGCAAGAAGGCCCGTATTCTCGCCGTCACCAACCAGAAGGGGGGTGTGGGCAAGACCACAACAGCGATCAATCTGGCAGCGGCGCTGGCAAGTACGCAACGCGTGCTGCTGGTCGATCTCGACCCGCAAGGCAATGCCTCGACCGGGTTGGGTGTCGATTACAACACCCGTCAGATCGGCAGCTATGCCGCCCTGATGCAGGAAGCGCCGCCCGAAAAGCTGCCGCGTCCGACCCAGACACCCAATCTCGATATCATCGTGGCCAATACCGATCTGGCTGGCGCAGAGATCGAGCTGATTGGAAGCGATCGTCGCGAATTTCGCATACGCGAGGCGCTGGAGGCTCTTTCAGGGCGCTACGACGTCATTCTGATCGACTGCCCGCCGAGCCTCGGTCTGCTGACGCTCAACGCGCTGGTTGCTTCGGATGCGGTGCTGATCCCGCTGCAATGCGAATTTTTCGCGCTGGAGGGAATCAGTCAGATCGTGCGTACGGTCGATCGCGTGCGTCGCGCCTTCAATGCCGATCTGCATGTGGCAGGCATCATTCTCACCATGTACGACCGGCGCAACAACCTGTCCGAGCTGGTCGCGGCTGATGCACGCAACTTCTTCGGCGATCAGGTGCTTGAAACGCTGATTCCGCGCAATATCAAGATTTCCGAGGCACAGAGCCATGGCTGCTCCGTGTTGGAGTATGATCGTCGCAGCAGCGGGGCTGCCGCCTACCTGGCTCTCGCTCAGGAAATCGCCCAGCGTCTGGGGCTTTCCAACCAGAAAGGGGCTCAGTCATGAGCAAGAAACCGGCTCCCCGTCTTGGACGCGGTCTTGCCGCCCTTCTTGGCGATCAGGCCATCGACCTGCCACGCACTCCCGGACCTGCACATGAGGCGGCTCCAAACCCGTCCATGCTCGGTGTCGATCTGCTGGCACCAGGCCCTTTCCAGCCTCGTGTGGACATGGATGAGGGACGCCTGAACGAACTGGCCGATTCGATACGCAGTCGTGGTGTGCTGCAGCCCATTCTCGTTCGTCCGGATCCGGAGCAGAAAGGGCGTTACCAGATTATCGCGGGTGAGCGTCGCTGGCGTGCCTCGCAGCGTGCCGGTCTGCACGAAGTCCCTGTCCATGTGCGTCTGCTCGACGATGCCGATGCCATGGCCGCGGCACTGGTAGAGAACCTGCAACGTGCAGACCTCAACGCGATTGAAGAGGCAGAAGGCCTGCAACGCCTGCTGACGGACTACGCCCTGACACAGGAAGAACTGGCCGGGGCGGTTGGCAAATCCCGTCCGCATATCGGCAACATCCTGCGTCTGCTCAACCTGCCTGAAGCCGTCCGCCAGAAAGTGCGTGACGGGCTGCTGAGCGCAGGCCACGCTCGAGCCCTGTTGGCGCATCCCGATCCCTGTGCTGCCGCAGATATCGTGATCGCACGCGGGCTCAACGTACGTCAGACCGAAGCCTTGGCCCGTCAGACACCTAAGGCCGAGCAGGCGGAAGCCAAGCCGCCGAGGGATAATGAGCTGGTACGTCTGGAACGCGATCTGGCAACGCGTCTGGGTCTGAAGGTCAAGATCGAGTTCAATGGCAAGGGGGGGTCGCTTCGTCTGGACTACCGCAGTCTCGATCAGTTCGATGCCCTGATGCGTCTGCTTTCACCAGAGTCGAGCTGAAGTTGGTTTCGTATGCGGAATAGTGCATTTTTCCTCTTGCTGCCTGTTCCGCCCTTTGTTAGAAGCCCTCTCACCGGAGCGGGGCTATGGGCACATAGCTCAGTTGGTAGAGCAGCTGACTCTTAATCAGCGGGTCCAAGGTTCGAGCCCTTGTGTGCCCACCATCGCCCCGCCGGTACCTTTTCCTGATAATATGCTTGCCAGATACGATAGTTCAGAGCGCTCTGCGCTTCTGCTTATCGTGTTTCCGTGCGTCTTGCCCTGTTTATCTGGCAGCCTTCACTCGCGACCTCGTATGGTGAGCTGTTTCTGGAGCCTGAAATTTCCACGTAAGATTTTCGCGCGCCAGCCGGCAAGCCGCCTGCACAGACTTCAGAAGGCTCCTGTCGAGCCGATATCCGATGAGGCCGATAGAGGCAGGATAGCTCTGGCGTTTCGCGTTGGAACGGCTGCGAGGCAAGCGCAGAAGACCGGAGGAAACGCACATGCCGAAAACGGGTTCGTGCGGCTGATTACAGCCAGGGTGAAGAATTCGATTTTCTGAAAAAAGCGCTGGCTGGGATGGGAGGGATCGAACCTCCGAATGGCGGAATCAAAATCCGCTGCCTTACCGCTTGGCTACATCCCATCGCGTTGAAGGGCTTTTAATCTGCCTCTTCGCGAACGTAAAGCTCTTATGTTTCCAGTTCGAGCGGGTGATCTGCAATGCCGCTGCGCTGTCCGGCTTCTTCAGCAAGACGGTCAGGCGAGGGTTTGAGCACGCCAAAGCGCTCTGCCTTGTCCAGCGCCTGATCGAGGGCTGCCATTGTCTGCGAAAGGTCGGCGCTTTCGTCTTTTTCCCAGGCGCGAAGGGCAAAGCCCCAGACCCCTGCAAGGCCGTTCAGGCGCATCTTGCCACCGAGGCCGGTGCAGTCCACACCCGCCACATCGGCCATCCAGCGCATTGTGTCGAGTGTGGCCGCGCCAAGCAGCACAGCCAGACCAGGTTCGGTCGGCAGGGCCTGCAGGACAGCCCGTATGCCTTCGCGATATTGCTGGAACACATCGAAGCGGCGCATGAACAGATCGAACACACGCTCGCGTACCGTGCCGCTCAGCCCGTCGTCACGGAAGGCCGATTCATCGGCAAGACGACCGAGACGGAACAGCAGGCTGTGGCGGAACGGAAAGCGCGCCCTTACCTCATCGATCGGCAGACCGGCACGCTGTGCAGCCTCGACAAGCGAGAAGCGCTGCCAGCCCTTTTCTGCAGCGGCGGAGAAGCCTGCATCCAGAAGTGCCAGATCAAATTCTTCGCGGTCGATATCCGTCATAAGCCCGTTCCTGTCATTCTGAGAGCGATAATACCCGATGGGCGTATGGTGACAATCAAATGACAGACAAAAGAGCAGGGTTCTGGCGGTGTTTTATACCCTGAAGCAGTGTCTGGCCTGTTTCAGGGCGCAGAGCCGGAGCGCGCTCCGAAGCTCAGGAGGCCATTTCACGCGAGCGTGCCATGGCCTTGTCGACTGCCTCGGTCATTGCGGCAGGCCAGGCATCGGGAGCCATCAGAACCTCGAGTGCCTTGGCTGTCACGCCATTGGGGCTCGTGACATTCTTGCGCAAGGTCTCGCTCTCTTCTGGCGAGGCTTCAAGAAGTGCGCCGGCACCCGATACCGTTCCTCGTGCAATGAGCCGCGCTGTTTCGGCAGGCAGACCCACGCGCAGGGCTTCCTTTTCCAGTAGCTCTGCAAGAAGAAAAACATAAGCGGGGCCGCAGCCTGAAATCGGGGTCAGGGCTTCGAGCTGTTCTTCATTCCCGACCCAGGCGACATCGCCCACCGCAGAGAGCAGGGCCGTGCAGAGACTGCGCCCTTTCTCGTCCAGATCCGGGCTGCACACGCCGGTCACGCCCTTGCCAATGGCCGCTGGCGTATTGGGCATGGCGCGCACGATTCTGGTGCTGGCCTCGTGACAGGCTGCACGCAGACTGTCGATCGTGCGGGCAGCAAGCATCGAGATGAGAATGGTCCCGTCAAGGAACGGATGGAGCGAGGAGAGGGCCTCTTCCATACCTGCCGGTTTGACCGCCAGAACGATGATATCCGGCTTGAAATCCGCGGGGATATCCTCCGGTCGCCGCACGACGCGATGCGGTGCAGGGGGTGCCTCGCAGCGTCTGTCCAGAATGACGGAAGGGGCGAGGCCCCGCTCCAGCCATCCCTGCCACAACGCTCCACCCATTTTACCGCATCCGACAAGCAGAAGAGAAGGCAGGCTCATGCTTCACCTGCACAGTCGAGCATGGCTGCTTCGAGAGCCTCTGCGGGGGATTTGCCGCTCCAGAGCGTGAACTGGAAGGCGGGGTAGAACCGCTCGCATTCCGTAATGGCAATATCGATCATGTCTTCCATGCTTTCTGCAGCAAGGCTCGTGGCACCACGCAGCAGGACGGAATGCCGGAAGACAGGCGTTCCCGTTTCGAGATCGAGGCTGAAATGCCCGATCCAGAGGCGTTCGTTGGCCAGCGCGATGAGTTCGTAAAGCGCCTTGCGTCGATTGGCAGGAGCCCGCAGGTCGAACGTGCAGGTAAAATTCATGGCAGCGATCTCACGCGACCAGGAAAAATAAAGCCCGTAATCGCACCATTTTCCCGGTGCCTCGGCCGCCATTTCCGAATCGGTGCGACGGTCGAACGCCCAGTCATGGCCGCAGACGATCTGCTCCATGACGTCGAGCGGGTTGGTATCCTGATGCGAGGAGGAGGAGATGGATAGAGCAGGCATGCGGGACTCCCTGGGCCGGTGATGCGCGGGACGAGGCGACGCGACGCGCATCAGGATGTCTGCAACGATATGAAAATCCGCAAAATCAGGTCCTGCGAATCGTCATATCAGGTCACGTTACGTATGCCCGGCCTCCGTTGCAAGGATGCTGGCATACGCGTTTGTCAGGCGTGGGGTGTGGGGGCGGTTACGGCCTTTTCCAGATCGGCCAGACGCTCTTCCATGCGGGCGATGCGTATATCGGCATCTTCCTGTGCCATGCGTGCGCGGGTGGCGAGTTCGCGCGCAACGTCCAGCTCGTCACGGCGCACTAGATCGAGCGACGAAAGGGCCTCGTCGATACGGGCGCGGACCATCGCGTGGATTTCCTCGCGCAGCCCTGTCAGAGCCGAAAAGGCGCCTCCGGCGACACCTGCAAGATCATCGAAAAAACGGGGCCGGTCTGCCATGGTGCTATCCTTGCTGTCCTGTCGCCCGGTCTGTGTTCCGGGCGGTGATGATGCCCCCGTGCGGCCAGAGGGGCGTGTGCTGCCCAGACTGACTCTCACATCTTCCGGCTGCAACGCGGCACGGTCCGATCGGGATGCCGATGCCGCGTTTTTCTCCTTCCGGTGTGGCTTGGAGGTTGCGTTGCGGCGTCTTATACAGGTTCCATGATGATCGTCACCGGCGGCGCCGGATTTATTGGTTCGTGCCTGGTTGCAGCGCTCAAGGCGCGCGGTGAGGCTGTCGCGGTTGTCGACCGCCTGCGCGATCAGGGCAAATGGCGCAATCTCGCCAAACATGCCCCCGATCGGCTGATCGATCCCGATGCACTCGATTCCTTTCTGGCCAATGCGACCGATATCGAGGCCGTGTTCCATATGGGTGCCATCAGCAGCACGACTGCGCGCGATGGCGATCTGGTCTGGCGCAGCAATGTCGACCTGTCGGAAACGCTGCTCGACTGGTGCGCTGTGCGCGATGTGCCCTTTTTCTATGCGTCGTCGGCAGCGACTTATGGCGCCGCAGACAGGCCGGAGCTGTTTTCCGACGCACCCGACCGGCTCGATACGCTCAGGCCGATGAATCTTTATGGCTGGTCCAAGCATGTGTTCGACCAGCATCTTTTTGCACGTCTGGACTCCGGGGCGTTGATGCCGCGCCAGTGGGCCGGTCTCAAATTCTTCAATGTCTACGGACCCAACGAGTACCACAAGGGATCCATGATCTCGGTCGTCAAGGTCAAGTATGACGAGGTCATGCGCGGCGCACCCGCAAGACTATTCCGCTCCGACCGCGCCGATCTCGCCGATGGCGCGCAGGCGCGCGACTTCATCTGGGTGGGCGATCTGATCGATATCATGCTCTGGCTGTACGACCACCCCGGTGTCAGCGGGTTGTTCAATTGCGGCACGGGTCCGGCGCGTACCTATGTCGATCTGGCCAATGCCGTCTGCGATGCAGCGGATGTGCCGCGTCGTATCGAGTTCATCGATATGCCTGAAGCATTGCACGGCCAGTACCAGTCCTATACCTGCGCCGATATGACCCGTCTGCGCGCGGCCGGGTATGATCGCCCCTTCACGACGCTGGAAGAGGGCGTCACGCGCTATGTGCGCGACTTCCTCGCGACGCCCGACCCCTATCTGTAAAGACCCTCATGGCTGCCCATCCGATCATCCTGCCGCAATTCGACCCGATCGCCTTTCGTCTCGGGCCGCTGGCCGTGCACTGGTATGCGCTTGCCTATATTCTCTCGATCCTGATCGGCTGGAAGATTGCCGTGCGTCTGTGCGCACTGGCACCCCGTGCCGCCACACGCGAGCAGGTGGATGATTTCGCCTTCTGGGCCATGCTCGGCGTCGTGCTGGGTGGGCGGCTCGGCTATATCCTCTTTTACAAGCCCGGCTTCTATCTGACTCATCCGCTTGCCATCCTTGAGGTCTGGCAGGGTGGAATGTCGTTTCATGGCGGGGCTCTTGGCGTCATACTGGCGCTGGCCTATTTCACGTGGCGCAACAAGATCAATTTCCTGGCTTTTTCCGACCGTATCACGGTTGTTGTACCGCTCGGTCTCGGGCTCGGGCGCTGCGCGAATTTCGTGAATGGTGAGCTCTGGGGACGTCCCGCCCCGGACTGGCTTCCCTGGGCCATGGTCTTTCCGACGGGTGGGCCGATCGCGCGCCATCCTTCACAGATCTACGAAGCCCTGACCGAGGGCGCCCTGCTTCTGACAGTCATGCTTGTTGCGGCCAGCCGCCCCTGGGTGCGCATGCGCTACGGGTTTCTCGCCGGGTTGTTCCTGTTCGGCTATGCGCTTGCACGCAGCTTCTGCGAGCTGTTCCGCGAGCCGGATGCCTTTATCGGTTTCCTGCCCTTCGGTGTGACCATGGGACAGGTGCTCTGCATTCCCATGGCGCTTGCCGGTCTCTGGCTCATGGCATTCGGTATGCGTCATCCTCATACGATCGACGGAGAAAAGGCTTATGGCTGATCGTGCGCCGCGCGGCTGGATGCTTCAGGCCGATTCTCTCTCCATGCTCCGACACGGTTTTTTCACCCGTCTCGGCGGTGTCTCGTCGGCTCCTTACAACACGCTCAACTGCTCTCTTGCCTCGGCCGACACGGCAGAAAACGTTGCGCAGAACCGTGGACGTGTGGCGGGGTTTCTGGGCGTGAGTCCGGACGTTCTGCTGGGACTGACGCAAACCCATTCTGCCGATGTGGTCACGCTGACGTCCAAGAGCCCGGTCTGGCCAACAGGACGCGGTCCGAAAGCCGATGCATTGGTCACCAATCGTGACGATCTGGCTCTTGGTGTGATTACGGCCGATTGCGGCCCTGTGCTGTTTGCCAGCACCGATGGGGCTGTTGTCGGGGCCGCACATGCCGGATGGCGCGGTGCTGTCGGTGGCGTGCTCGAAGCCACGAGTGCGGCCATGGCGTCGCTCGGGGCAGGAGAGGTCACGGCCTGTCTGGGGCCGTGCATTCACCAGCCCAGCTATGAAGTCGGCGCGGCAATGCGTGAAGAGGTGCTCGATACGTCACCGGAGGCCGGACAGTTTTTCATGCCTGCCCCCCGGTCGGGTCATTTCCTGTTCGATCTGCCCGGCTACTGCCTGCACAGGTTGCGTCGTGCAGGTCTGTGCAGACTTTCGACCATCGGTCTCGATACACGCCCCGATGTCGCACGGTTTTTCAGCCATCGACGACGCACGCTCGCAGGCGGCGGCGCCATAGGTCATCAGATTTCCGCCATACGTGCAGGGAGCGTCATCTGATGCGTGCGATCAGATCGGCTGTCACGTCGTTTGCCGTGACCGTGCTGCTTGCCGGGTGCGTGGAGATGCCGCACCCTTTCGGCGATCCGGGTCCTGAAGGCCGACGCCTAGCCCTGACCACGCCACCGCCGCGACTGGCGGTGCCGACCCCTACGGAAACGCTGCTCGACAATGCGGCATCCGCCCTTTGGGCGAAGGACATTGCTGCCCAGCTTGTGGAGCAGGCCCTGCCTGCCAGCGCGCAGCCGGTAAAGGCGGGCGACTGGTGGCTCAGACTTTCGGCAACGATGCAGGGCGATCAGGTGACGCCGCATTATGAGGTGATGACCCCCAAGGGCGAGGCGCGCGGTCACTGGGATGCCGCGCCCATACCGGCCTCTGTCTGGGCTCAGGGACAGAAAGATGTGCTTGCATCGCTTGCTGCCTCTTCCGCTCCGCAGATCAGCGGGGTCCTGACCGGGATACAGGCTGCCATGATGCAGGATGATCCCCATAGTCTCACACGCCGACCGGCGAAGGTGTTTTTCAAGGGCGTTCATGGCGCGCCGGGCGATGGTAATATTTCATTGGCGCGTGCTTTCGTCGCAAGCTTTCCGGATCGGCATGACAAGCTCGATTCGGACGCGAAAGCAGCCGATTACAGCGTGGAAGGCATCGTTACCCTCAGCGACGGCCCGGCAGGTATGACGGGTCATCCGGTCCAGCATATCGAAATCGTCTGGCGTACGGTGGCGGCTGATGGCAAGGAAGCGGGGGCAGCAACCCAGCTTCATGATATCGATGCCCATTCCCTCGATGGCGCATGGGGCGATGTTGCCATGGCCGCCGCATCCGAGGCGGCGGGGGCCGTGCATCAGATCATCACCAATTATTCGGGGCGCAATCACAAGCCCCTCCCGCCTGAACAAAGTGCAGGCCTTCCGCAAGACAGGCCGACAGGCAGGCCGGGCTAGGTTTCCCTGCAGGGAGTTTGTTGCCACAGGAAGGTCCGGTTCGGGAGAACCTTCCTGTGGAGGGCGCGCTATGCGTTTCCACAGCGCGTCATGCGTGTCAGCCGATCGTTACGACCTTGGTCAGGTGGCGTGGGGCGAGCGTGTCGAGGTTCTTGCTTCGCGCGACATATTCGCCAAAGAGCTGAAGTACGGGCAGACAGACGAGCGGCCCCGTGCCTGGCTCGCCCCCGACGGGCAGGGACACTGTACCAGGCCCACCAAGCCCCAGAACCCGCGCGCCCTTGGAAAGCAGATCCTGCGTCAGCAGGGTCTCTTCCGCCAGCGTATCGGGATGATACATCATGACCACGAGCGAACGCTCATCGATCAGACTGATCGGGCCGTGTCGATATTCCAGCGGATGATGGGCCTCGCTCTGGCTGAGGCTCATTTCCTGCATTTTCAGAGCGCCTTCACGGGCAACACCGTAAAAGGCGCCACCGCCCAGAAACACGAAATGCGAGCGTCCTTCTATGAGGCCGGGGAGGGCAGGATCGGCCTGGTCGAGCAGGCTGCGCGCGGCATCGATGGTCGGCTGGCTTACGGTAAGTCCCGCATAACGCATGCCCAGAAGCAGCATCAGGCTGGCTGACGCCGTCATCACGATCCCTTCCTCATGATGGGTCTGCGCACTCACCACGGTATCGGCGTGGTGACAAAGGGCGCTGCCGTCCGCACAGGTAATGGCGGTCACATGCTGCCCGTTGGACTGGCTTGCCTTTGCGGCAGCCACGGTTTCGGTCGATTCTCCGCTACGCGAAAGCGCGACGATCTCGACATTCACGCCAGCCGGGACATAGTCATGCGGCCGCCGCGTCCACTCATTGCCCGGTACGGCACGGCTTTGATGGCCGTGAGCATTCAGGAAAACAGCAATCGAATCTGCAATATGCACGGATGTCCCGCAACCAACGACAACCTGAATGTGACCCGGTGAGGGGCTGGCTCCCCCGAGATCGGCTTTCGCCCAAAGGGGGAATTGTTCTCTGATGCCGCGCTCGGTTGCGTTCATCGCGCCGTTCCTCTCAAAAATTAAGGGGCACGTCGCTCCATCACCGTTACCCCGAAGCGTTAATCTGTCATGCAGAACGTTACCCGTGGTCAAGACAGCACACGTATTGCGAGCAGGCACCATGATTTGGATGACTGATAGTCGTGACGCTAAAATACGAATAGAATCGCTCTGAGCGTTATCACGACAAAGAGACCAGGATAATTCAATATAAAATACAGATATCTCTGTATCATGCCGTGTGGGCTTGCGATCCTATGCAATATATTATCGGTATTCGCGTATATATTCTGGCAGATAACATAATGGCTCTGCCATGGTCTTA
>CAJQZM010035219.1:5548-17810 GCA_907164665.1 Colias nastes
TGCAGCCGGCTCTATCGAATTATAAGACGTTGTCACGTCAAAAAAAAAATTAAAAAAATTTTTTTACCAATTTACACTGTCACCTTCCAACCATATAAACGCAACCCGTCTGACACAAATTATAAAAATCCCCACATTGATACCATGACTCTGTATTTCTGGTTAAACTCACTATAATATGACGAGATTAGGTCGCTACGTGACGAAAGGACTTGTCACACTTTTGATTAATGTCCTCCATTCTTTCAGAAACGTGCGACGTTATCTGTCACCTACTATCGCTTTTTAATGAAATCCTTGGCTGAAATTTTACGGAGATTATTTAGTTGTGGGCGTAGAGATAGGCTTTGTAAGTGTTTGAAAAATGAGTTTAATGGTTATTTTTACGCACAATTTAAGGAAATAATAAAGTCATCTTTCTGATTAGATACGCTAAATACTTTAATATATTTACTTGTACTGCACATTACTAAACTGTATAAAGACGATATTAATTACTCTCACTCACTCGTGCACGAAAGACAAATAAGATAACAGATATAGTTTAACATAATATTCTACACCATAGTCATGTTCTAACAACGTAAAATTCGCAATTAATTCGAAAAATTGCAACGTTGTTATTAACACTCAACTTTTAAAATTTTAATGATGTTAAAATAACAATTTTACTTAACCACATAGATATTTTACGTACCTAACTATATTTAACGAGCTAAAATGAATCAGGATCAAATTTAATCATTATTAAATAAAAAATAAGTAATTATTAAAGAACAAATACCCGGCGTAAAATATTACTAAGGTAAAATGGTAAAATGACTCTACAATAGGTGTCTACAAAAAGTTAATCTTTAATTTCCGCCTAACTCCGGTATTCTATTTCTATAAAATTATGATTTACTCAGTCTTTCTTAATTAAGACAAATCCAACGACAACTCCCAAGTTTAAACCGAACTCTACAAAATATACTAAAGCCAAATAATATTCATATATATTGTATAAGTATATTAATATATATTAGGTTGCATTGATACATAGTATGTATTGATGACAATTTTTGTGTACGAAAAAGAACCAAACTA
The DNA here is from genome assembly GCA_907164665.1 of Colias nastes. Classification (NCBI taxonomy): domain Eukaryota; kingdom Metazoa; phylum Arthropoda; class Insecta; order Lepidoptera; family Pieridae; genus Colias; species Colias nastes. Next base: position 6,635 of record CAJQZM010035219.1, read on the forward strand.
TGTTGTAACAAATAAACTTTCCAGTAATGCAAACAACGAACAATGAAGAAAACTTAGAATACAAAACATTATAACTACAACCAATTTCTTCAAATATAATATCTCCACGACCCGTTAGACCAATAAATACAAAAATAAACCTCCAATTAATTACACTAACAACATTATTTTTCGCAAAACTACTATTAAATCACTAGAGACAAACTATTCAAATGAATGAAATTAGTGTCCGTTGAAACTAAAACCTAATTAAAATACTATGGAATAATTTTGTATTCGTTGATGATAGAATTTTCAAAATTACAAGTTGTACCTGAGAATCTATAGGTACTAAGTTATCAATACTGTTAAGTCTATACATAAGACAGAAAGAAAAATACAAAGACAATGAAATATTTCCACTAACATCAGTAGATTCGATACCAATAAACTTCAAAGTAACAATTATTGAAATTTTCATCCATTTGTCCATTTGTTCCGGTTTCTGGCTACTGCTTTTAATGCACTCTAAGATAACTGATATTGTAAGGAAAGTATCTGCTTTTAGAATAGGAAAAGAAATAATAAATACAGTTTTATAAACTATGCATTTTAATAAAATAAACTGCACATAATATTATTGTATTGTCACCGATGCTTGATGAGTGTAAGGCCGGTTGCAGAGCTTCACCGACCATCAGTGCGTACGTCAGTCGCGCTTGTCATATGTATGGAAATACGCGTGCGTATGGTCGGTCTAACTATGAACGGTTTTATGCCGCGACCGCGCGGTGAACTATGGACATTCATTTACTGCCGTACACAGACTGCTCGAGCCGTCGCGACCGCTTCAAGCCGTCAACTGTGCGGTTTGTAGCGACAGCTCGAGCAGTCAACGACCGACCGCTCGAGCAGTCCGTGTACGTCGCTCAGCCGTTAATTACTCGAGCCGCCCGTGTACGGCCGCTCTAAGTTTGAATTTAATCTGAATTTCAAACAAAATTGAACTGTTTTACATACAGGTGAAATTAATATAAGCGTGTTAATAATAATATTATCATCTTATACAAACAAAGTCGCATCCCTGATCAAGTTCACAACCTTTATAATTACTATATGGGTTAAATCATAGTCTAAATGTCGTATAAAGTATCTAATCCCACTTCGCCATAAACAACTTGTTGTAAGATCAATTTAAGGTTATTTTATGACCAATTACGGTTCCTGGGATAATCCCCTAACTTAGGTCACATTATGTGCTCATAAATAGACTTAGTTTCCTTAAGACTAGTAATTAGAAGTTTGTGGTAACTACGCAACAATAAATAAACTAAAATAAACTAATTGAATGAATAAATGATTAAGTTTCAGTTTGATTTGTTGGTGGGCTCGTTTAGAATTCGGTATCTATTTTTGATAGCGGCAGTATAGTTTCTTAATTTGTTGTGCATTTTTTAGTTTGTATGGATAGCAGTGTGGTAAGAAAAAATATACATTATTAGGGTTCCCGAGAACATTCGAAAAGAATCCCGTATTGTTGAAAAAAAGCCACTTCCTATTTGATTCAATTCTGCCGTCGTATCAGAGAAGGGCACATCTAGCATTTTGGTGGAACTGAGATAATTGGGTTTAAAGTTTTTACCATATTCTGCTTCATAGCGTAGAATCGCGTTAATACCACTTACTACAAAGAAAAGGCATAATTGACTGTGGGCACAACTGGCGCGTTTGGACCGAACCCTGCCCTCCTTTCCTCACCCCTAATCGCAAATAGTTAAAAGAAAAGGCACAACTCGTTATTATTGCCTTTTATACGTTAATTAATTGAAACATGTAAGGATCTTTTATTAAGTAGACAGGGCACATCTGGCCACACATCTGGCATTTGAGCCTTTTCTTTGTGTTATGTTGTAGATGTGCCTTTTGAAGTAGTTTTTAGTAAAAATCTGTATGAAGTAAAGTCACATCTACGTATAATATGTGCCTTTTCATTGTAATGGTAAGTAAATGTGCCTTTTAACACCTTTTAATTACATAAAACGAAAATATTTGTGTCATTTGTGCCTTTTTATCTCCGGATTCCTTGGAGATAAAATTCTACAAAAAATTGAGCAGATGCGCCTTTTTTTCCTGATTCCAAATATGTATATAACTCAATTTTTCAAAAAATGTTAGTTGTGCCCTTTTTTCTTTCGACGGCAGAATTAACGATTTGATCTTTAGGAGGAAGTTGGTGATATCTTGTTTAATATTATTTTAAAGCAATTACCATTTGAGCATCAGATTATATCTGCTACTTGCATGTTATGATGATGTCCTGAATAGACTACAGAGTACTCTACACGCCACTTTAAAGCACAAATTCTTAGTCAGATTTCACAGTTACTCGTGGACATCTTTAACATTTAAGTAAATGTACCTTTACACCTACTCTCATAATTATTAAACACTACCGAGTAAAACTCCTACATTAGACAGGACTAATGAAAAACCTCAGATACCGGTACGTCTCCATTGTTATCTAGAGTACCTGACAAATAGCAGTGGGATTTATTTTGACAAATCACTCAGGATTGAAGGCACCGATTTGTAACGAGGGTCTTGAATTGATTCCGATTATTGTCATTAGTTAGACCCGAATGTTTTAGGCTCTGATAACAGGCCCATTTTATCTGGCTTAATTATGACGTATTGTTTGAACTTATGGCCAATTTTGTGTTCTAATACTGAACAACACTGCACACGAGTTTTCATTTACACGAACAGATCATGAAATAATGCTCTTGCTCTAGATCTAGCTCTATGTTCGTTTGATGTAAATGCACCGTTAGGCTACATTGTAGCTTACCATCAGGAGAGATTGTGGTAAAAGTGCTTCCCTATTCGGAAAAATAAATGTGGTGCAAATGAATGCTTCTGGAAACACGCTTTAAAACTGATTTTCATACTGAATGCGTCCTAATAAATTGTTTCAATGTGACTTATGTAGAGATTAAGAAAAAAAGCAAACCTAGCTCGCTAACGGAATACTAGGTTCATAGTACATACTAAATTTATTTATGTTTTTAGTTTTATAGTTTCCTAGCCTCATTAGGTATAAGTTAAAGAGATGGAATCTTATTCAACGATTTTTTATTTTATGCTACAGCTAGCAAATGAGATGATGGTTTACCTGAATTCAATTGAATTGAAAATACCTTTTGATTTAGTGAATAGTACAATCGCGTAGCTCAACTAAGGTAATTGTGAAGCGCTGGATCACAAATCTATACTTATAATATTATAAAGCTGAAGAGTTTGTTTGTTTGAACGCGCTATTATCAGGAACACTGGTCCGATTTACAAAACTCTTTCGGTGTTAGGATAGCCCATTTATCGAGGAAGGCTATAGTCTATATCATTACGCTAAGACCAACAAGAGCGGAGCCATGCGGTGAAACCGCAAAGCGCAGCTAGTATCTATATATACTACATAGAATATCGACAATTAACTATATATTTTATCTTTCGATACATATTGTTTCCATTAAGCCAGTATGCAATGAACATGGTTATTTACTGTGTAACGAAATAGTGGTCATTTTTTCAATAATAAAATTAATACTTAATGCGCATTTTAATTTAAAATCATCTTCAAAAATAGTAGACCAAACAAAACTTTCCGAAAGTTTATTGATCAGAACCTCAACAAAGCACAAGTTTCTCTTATTCTAAGTCTCGATACAAATGGTCCTTTGAGAAATATTTGAAATCTTATCTTAATATATATAAATCTCGTGTCACAATGTTTGTCCTCAATGGACTCCTAAACCACTTAACCGATTATAATAAAATTCGCACACCATGTGCAGTTCGATCCAACTTGAGAGATAGGATAGTTTAAACATGTAGGTACCACGGGTGATGCCGGGGCGGACCGCTAGTTTACTATAAATAAGAAGCGAATCGTCGACTAACAAATTTTTGCGTCTTGAATCATGTCATCTTTTATAATATATTTATTATACTATTATAATATAATATATTTTAACAGCTGACATATAATTTTTACAATATATTATGAGATACTATAACCTACATCTTCCAAAGATATATATGTATCTGAATTCTGAAGTCAAGTTTTTCCAAGATTTTTTCGAAACTCATAATCGAATGAGATCAACATACTTTCGCTTACACTTTACAGAGAAAATTGTAAAAACCCGTTCATTATGTGCTCAATTTGCTCATTTTCTTTAATTAGTTACAAATGAAAAGCCCTTAAAATGTTAAGGATTAATGAATTCAAACCAACTGGCCTAATTCATTTAACCTTATAAGCAATATATAAGGCAATATATTATACAATAACCTTCACAGCGTTAAAGTAATATTTTTTACAAAACGTAGCGTTGAGACCATGCCTTTAAAAGAGTACTTGCCTTTTGCTTTTAATTACTGCATTAACTTAATGAAAATGCTATTTTAATTTCGGACCATGTACAAGATGTTGGAAATAATTAATTAAATTACTACGCTTATAATGTACTGAATACTGGAAGTATACGTACTTCAATTTCAGGCAACTTTTACTTTAAACTTATACTGACCTTTAGACTTTAACGGGACACGGGCCCCAACAGTGGGAACATAATGGGCTGATGATGATGATGATGATACCGTACTATTTTAAAATAAATTAAATTAAAAATAATTTACCATAATTACGATAACAAAGCATCATAAAATTTTTCAAGTCCACAAAAAAAATATATTAATGAAATGACAATGTTTATCCGAAATGCTCTAATAATGAATTGCTGAACTATATTTAAAATAATTTTTGACAGAAAACTGCGCAAAGTATTAGATACACGACGGTAAAGTAGTCAGGCTATTTTTATATCAAGATTAATCAATATAATTCATTGCCCCATAAAATAATACACAATGACGCCTGCAAAAAATCAATTAGCTCAAAGTAACTAACATCTACACGTGGTGGAATGATACAAGAAACACTCCACTACAAGCACTTTCTATAATCAACTCTGTGTGAATGCTCTATATGTCAATCGTCCGGACAGATGTCTGTCACGTGCTCTAGTTTATCTGTGAAAATATGAAATAGAAAACTGTGATACACAAAAACAAGAGAACTTTCGGACTTTGTTAATTCTGGATTGAATGAGGGACAAACATTCAGTTAACCTTAATAACAATAGTAAAAGTAGAGAGATACTACTAACTGTGTAATAAATACCTACATTAATTATGTATTATAGTGAAAATAAGATGACTTTGGGCTAATTTAATGTAGGTATTAAATATTAAATTTAACGTTGACAGGCACAGAAAATTAATGAAATTTTATAGAGATCCAATTGGAAATAAACACGTCCCTATAAATTTCCCATTAGAGAACATAATGAAAAATACTGCTAAATACTTTTAATTAGTCAAAGTTACCTTAGCACCCAGACAAAGACTCTTTGCCTTTGTCTTATCTAACTACTCACAAAACCAACTCTTTCCGAATTCAAGTACAAATGACACACTACTACACTACACTAGACATCTTAATGTCACCCATCGTTAGAATAATAGCACTTTAGGTTAAAGCACACCCCGGACACTCCATACAAAATTATCGTTTTGACAGTCACACTGTAGAGACTGCAAATGTGTGTGTTAACGCTTTATGGTTGGCACATTTGTGAATAGCGTAAAAAAAAATTCGCGTTTTTCTGATGAAATACATCCGTAAACAGCACAATATCTAACCATTTTCTACGAAAAACGATAATCACAAATCCAAAATAATAAAATTACTTTAAGTCAATTTGATTAATGTTGTCAATCTTCGTTGCGTGTCATCCTTGCAGAAAAATGCGGCCCATTTTTATCATGATCGTGCGGAGTGAGGTAAGTGTTTAATTTTGGCGGGAGGCGGAGAGTGTCCGTTCTGTAGCGTTTAGCTACTATTATGTATTCTGTGGTTAAAGTTAAAATTGTGTCAAAAATAAGCTATATAGATTAACTGGCTTTGCCCTGCGGTTTTACCCGCAGTGCTCCACTCCTGTTGGTCTTAGCGTGATGATATATAGCGTATAACCTTCCTCGATAAATAGGCTATCTAAAACCGAAAGAATTTTTCAAATCGGACCAGTGGTTCCTGAGATTAGCGAATTTTTGGCTCCAATTTTATGTTATTTACAAACCAATTTTAAAATTGAAATTAAATTTCGTACCTACATTGAATATATTAAATTCATTTTACGCATTAGAAAAGCTACCGACACCATGTATTCAAACATTTTATATTTCCTACAAACAAAATGTTCGAAAAATCTTAAAAATAAACCAAAACAAGCTAATATGGAATAGGTGGCAGTAAATATTTGCTTGTGTACGTAGTGGGTTCCTAATACTATACAGAATGTCAAGCGTTGCTCCTTTTACATCTAATAATAAAGTTTATTTTATGTGAAAAATATTACCTTTTTCTTACGTGTACGACCTTTAAACTATAGCTTTATGTGAAACAGCTTATGCATTTTTATATTCATGCATTATTATTCGTACTTTTCTTAACGGTTTTTAGTATCTATACTAATATTATAAAGCTGAACAGTTTGTTTGTTTGTTTGTTTGTTTGAACGAGCTAATCTCAAGAACTACTGCTCCGATTTGCAAAACTCTTTCGGTGTTGGATAGCCCATTTATCGAGGAAGGCTATAGGCTATATTATGTCATCACGCTAAGATCAATAGAAGCGGAGCCACGCGGGTGAAACCGCGGAGAGCAGCTAGTGTTTTAATAATATTCAATTTAGAACATCGTTTCAATCGAGACGATTTGAAAAGAAACAACTAATATGAGACTTCTTTAATTTTTCCATTACCAGTTTTATACCAAAATACTTTAGTCTTATCTTAATAGTATCATAATCACGCTAAAGCATTACCAAATCACATTTCCCGTAGCGTATGAATAGATAATATGTGGCTGGATTCCGCCTTCCTTTACACTTCCCTTATTAAAACATAATGAACCTTTGCGGTGTAGGTAATAAGGCATTTTAATCAAATTTGCCTTTACCTGCTTCTCTTGTACGATATTACATACGCGTAAATAATGCTTGATTAAAATCTCCGAAAAACTTCTATGTAAAATTTATTACATTTTGTTGCCTTACACGTGTACGGTCAGCCAAGAAAGTGGTGTACCAGTTTTGATTTAGTTTCCCGGTCATCGAAAATTACAACAAGGTTCGTTATAAAAAGATATTACTGAAAGAGACAACATTATCATGACGTAAACCTATGTATTTAGTATTCATACGTCATATGTCACATATAAGTACATGACATTTTAACCTTAGTATAAATGAAAAGGACATTAGTTTCTACAAAGCAATTGAAATGTTTCCAAACAAAAGTAATAAAAACTATTTAAATAGACAACCGAATTCCATTTGAAAAAGAAAACTGACAATTGACATTTTGTCAAATATATGCAAAAAATCGATATATTTTCCGTGTTATTTTTCAATCAACTGCATAGTGGAGTTCTTAGTGGGAGTCGAGCATGCTTCGGCACGAATTGGGCCACGCTCGCACCGGGGAAGGTACCACACCCTCACAGAATATCGGCGCCATAGTGACAGTTTACTGTCGCGTTCCGTACGGTGAGTGAGGGGTCCGGAGGCCCACATCCCTTCCCATCCCCTACCCATCCTCTCCTTCCCTATCCTCATTCCCTCCCATCCTCGCCCCTTCTACCTAACTCCTTCCAAATCCCTTTGAGGACACCAACACATCCACTTCCCAGTGGAGTGGATGCTTATGGGCGGCGTGTATCGTTTAAAACCAGGCGACGCGTCTGCTCGTTTGCTATCCTATATCATAAAAAAAAAAAAAAAAAAAAATATAAAATCATCTCAATGCCTGCCAACTTGACCATTGCCGAAAGAGCACAAATAATTGCCCAATTTAATGAGGGAAGCAGTATCAGTGCGATATCCCGGAATTTGAATATATCGAGGCATTCTGTCCGCTTTTGGATTCGTCGTGAAGGAGAGGAGGGAAGTTTGTTGGATCACAGAAGAAGTGGTCGCCGGCCTGCACTCTCCAATAACGATAGAGAATTCATGAGACGGGAATATGAAATCAATGGTTTTAAGCCCACAAAACATTTTGCGGAGATGTTCGATGTGAGTGCCCAAACAATAAGGAATCATCTACATTACATGGGGTTGCACCACAGGCATTACGCCAAGAAAATATATTTGACGGATGCTCACAGACTTGCTCGTCTGAACTTCGCCAGAGAGCACTTAGAGTTTGATTGGTCTAATACAGTGTTTTGTGATGAAAAAACGTTTAAATCCAGTCAGCATGGACGTCTTCACCTTTGGCGATATAATTCAACACGGTATAAAGATGATCATGTAATCCCAAATAGAGAATCAGGTCGAATTTCCGTAAATATTTGGGGCTGGATGAGTGCGGATGGTGTAGGAGAATTGTGTTCTCTACCTCCTCGAGCGACGGCTGTAAATTATATCGACGTGCTTCAGAATGCAATGCTACCGACAGTCCGTAATGTTTACCCGGAGAACGAAGTGCCACAATTTGATTTTGTTCAAGATAATTGTTCAATTCATAATGCGAGGATCGTAAGAGCCTGGTTTCGTTCACACACTGACGTAAGGGTAATTCAGTGGCCCTCAAGATCGCCGGACCTCAACCCGATAGAAAATCTTTGGGGCCTTATGGTCCAACGATGGTCGCATCAAAATGAAAGAACCAAACAAGCTCTTATTAGTCACTGTAATTATATTTGGGAGGAAATGCGGGGACCTCACGGCTTGTTGGTTCAATGAGGTCTCGTCTTTTAGAGGTTATAGAGGCCAACGGCGGTTACACCCGTTTCTAATTTTTAAAAATTTTCAATATCTTCTAAATATTACTACTTATATATGCTATGTTTTTGTTTGTTATAAGTATTTTAAAATTGATTGTAGAAATTTAATAAAAGGATAAATCTATTTTTAGCTTGTTTTTTATTGATATTGTAATTACAAGTTTACAGAAATTGTAGGTTTGTGGATTCGCCTTGTGCCTTTACAATTTTATGTAACTTGTTGATTACAATTCTGAATTTGTAGATACAATTTTGTCATCAAAATCTACAGCCCCCCGCCGTTGATTTTACGACGTCATTGGTTCCATCAAGTTCAAACTAAGAACAGCTGTCACGTTACAAACAGTAATAGTCGTTATCAATAATCAGATAAAGACAGCAATAGAAGTTGTCAGATCGATCTGCAAGCGAAACTAATCTTTATCACCTATGAATCTGCAAGCGATATTCAAACTTAGGGTGGTACACCACTTTCTTGGCCGACTGTACGAGGTGTTTTCGTAGGTGTAATTGAGTGTTAATTTTAATTATAAGGTAATATAACATCTTATGCCCCTGTCGAGGTTTTTATAATACCTCTATAACTCTATAGCAAAACTTTATAAGACAAGTACCTACCATAATAACTATAAATTGATGTACAGTTTTGTAAATAAAATTACTACATATTGTAATAAATATGATATGTTGGTTTGTCTTTCTTTAATGTCGCAACAGAGCGAGCAACAATCATTTCCAGATTTGATTTTTTGTATGAAATGGATTTATTAGAAAGCTAAAACATTGTCATATACTTTTAACGTGGTGGAGCACCTCGTATCCGTGGGAATTTCCTTTGACTACGTGTGCGAAACCGCACATATAAAGCTAGTTCATAAAATATGCCATGTCCAACCATGTCTCAACTATCTATCTTTACAAGAAAGCTAGTTTATATGCACCTCGATCCACCACTTACTGTTTCTCAGAAAGATCCTTTGGGGTTAACTGTGGAAGCCTTTTCTTGTTCTCGAAAGTAATTGTTAGCCACAAATAAGGCGAATCATGAATACAATACATTGATTACTTAAACCTGCATTGCTCTTAGAAGAAATTAATTGGTAATTTGAATTAAGGTAGAGATTAAGTAGAGTCTAAATATCTTTCAGTTGTGATGGCCATTTCGAACATAATAAGTATATGAATTTAAATATTGACAAAAAAAACACGTACAAGTATTATTACTCTCCATTTTTTATATTAGTTTTGTAATGGATAAACTCAAAAAATGTTTATCGATAATGAAAACATTTCACCATTACACGTCTAAATTATTCCCGTCAACCTGAACAGTGAAAAAACAGTTATATTTTTAGATATATCCATTATCCATATCCAATCCCCTCCATTACAATCCAAGCCTGTCTCCCTGCGATCAGCTACTTTTATAAATTTAAACATTACATATAAAGCTAGTTTACATAAAAAATCATATACATTCACAGATAAATTTCGATAGCCATCACCAAACAATTTATGGGTCCGACCGGTTAAGCCCAATCGGATGATGTAAGCTAATTGCAGGGACCAGCGATATATAATGTATTTTGATCATCATTTTGATGTTTAATACTCATACATTCACATTTGTATGACGGTTTCATAGGGAAGCATATATTTGATGTCTGTATGGTAAGCTTTAAATCACTACATAGTATAAAACAAAGTCGCTTTCTCTGTCCCTATGTCCCTATGTATGCTTAAATCTTTAAAACTACAGAACGGATTTTGATGCGGTTTTTTTAATAGATAGAGTGATTCAAGAGGAAGGTCTTAGTATATAATTTATTATGTTTTAGACAAAGCGGGCGAAGCCGCGGGCGGAAAGCTAGTTTTAAATAAAATACATCAAAAAGTGGGTACAAAGTGCTTCTTAAACTAAACATAAAGTAAATCAAAACAACAAAAATTATTGTGACATAATTATAGGATATATAGGAAATGAAGATGGTAGAGATAAAGAAAAAAATTACTATTATATTCCATAAAGTATAAACTATGAAAAGAAAACTTTAAAACTAATAAAATTCTATTTTATGCATCAACTCAACCAAGAACGATCCAACTATACAAACAAAAAACCTCCACAAATTAACAACCCAAAACCTCAACCATACTTATACCACAGTATAACAAAATAGAGGACATCCACATCAAATAAAGATATATTTTCCTATTCAGTATGTCAATGGACGCAGAAAGTGAAGCTTGAGACGCGTAGTTCCGCTGAAAGCCCGGAAGGAACCGTTCA
>CAJQZM010035223.1:0-10276 GCA_907164665.1 Colias nastes
GCCCGCACCCTCGCACCCCGCACCCACCGCCCGGGATCCTAGCCCCCTACCCCTGGACCAAGCATCCCGGAAAATTCGGAAAACTAATGTAGAGATCTACGTTATCGGAGCGCTTTGCTCTATCATATTAAACAATCACCGCTCTAAGTTCAGAGTTAATCGTCGTACCTATGTCCAGTAGGTAATTAAAGAAAATGTCGAGCATTATAAATTTGCCAATTAAGTAGCTCCAATGCCGATTATTAACTGTAATATTGGGTAAATATCTATGCTGTATCTTTAATCTAATATTTTACTTAAATATGTATTTGCAGATTGGTTTAAATGTTTCTTCTTCGTCGAAATAGAATCATTCTATGCTAGAGATTTTCTGAATATTTTATTCAATTACATAGTTACCTATTAGTGTAGTAATGAAAGTTTGCAACTTTAACTCAAATTTAAAAAAAACGTTTTCATAATTATATTTTAGAACCGTACGAATAATGTAATTCACATGAAGACTTTTTAGGATGATTCTTAGAATGCGCAAGATCAAAAAGAAGCTAATGGGCTAATGAGCTACTTCAAATTTTCCCACAAACATTAGGATTTGTGAAAACAATAACTATTCAATAAAGAGTTGAATATTTTTTAAACAAATACACGAGGTATGGAACATAAAAGACATTAACCACAAAATAAAATTATTTAGAATATCAGCTTATAACTGATTTCAAGTACAACAATGTCACAATTTCAATTTAATGTATTATTTGTAAATATCAACAGTTAAATTAATTGTTTAAAAAAACGTAGGTATGGATAACGTAATTTTTAATAATTTTATTATTATAGAAATTTGCTCTGGTAGAGTTTTTACTAGATTATTATTTTACTATGATGTTATGTTATCCAAAGAAGATTTTACATAATTGATATTTTTTAAAGGGTGGAATAATGCATATACTAGTTACTACCTAGGTCCTAGATAAAAAAAATATTTCTTATGTATTAGTACTTTTAGGTATGCGTTTTTAATTTTATTGTAGGTATAGTTTATATGAAAAGTACAATTTAATGAGCCGGTAGAGCACTTCAAATGTTGTTACGTTTATTTTCAGGAATTACAGTTTTAATCGTCAAATGATTTTCATTGATTTCATAAAAATAATTATCTATTTATTATAATATATCTACTTAAATTATTATGCTTTAACATTTTGTGCGTTTTTATTTTATGGTTTAATTTATATGAGCAATAAAATTAAATAAACCGTCTTCAAAATATGCGAGAAATCGTTCAAAATAAAATACAGAAAAACCAAAATAAATCAAAACACTATCAAAAATATCTTACCAAAAATTGTTGAAAATAAATCCTCAATTTCAGAAGGCACACAAACTCTAACGTGAACAGTAATTCAACAAAAACGCTGTCACATTTATTCACTCACGCACTTAAATTAGGAAAAAATATTATTTTTTATTAATTTGTAGCAGTGGTCAGAATCAGTGAACGGTGTTTAAGTAAATAATGGTGATAATGTACCTCTAAAACAGGCGGCCATCTCCCTAGAGTGGGGGAAGGACCAAGAGCGAGACGGTGCCATTTAGTGGACATATTATTTACTACAATACATTCCACAAATAGTATAAATTCCTCAATAGATTGAGAATGGGTGTCAATTTTGGTGCGACTTGAGTGTTATATAAATGACTCAGGTACAAGGCCAATACAATACCTAGAGCCAACTTGCGACATTAAAGTTGCGCTAGGTATTGTTTCTACCAAGATTTATTTACTCTTTTTAGATTTGCATTTTTTAACAGTAGCAAAATCAACTCTACATATATTTCACACTTACAAATCAATTTAAAATCATAAATTATTATTCCTAGTTATCAAAACTACAAAAAGTACCTTAATTCATGTGTTAACTTGTAAAAACTTATCAGATATGAATAATTACTCAATTTTTGGTTCATACAGAAAATTACGGTCGAGTTTGTTTTTTTACCAAACCATTACTCACGCGATAAGCATCAACATTTAAAGCAACAAAAGCTTCGTTTATCATAAATGTGTGTTTTAATACTTTTGTGTTAATCTTTACCACGTTCGAGATAGGTAATTGCATGGAACTGTTTTCAAATCAGCTTCCTGTCTAGTTCACGTGTTCGTAAGATCGATATGATAATAAAAATGGCGATGAAAAAGTAAATATTGGAGGGAAAGATGTTCAGGTATGTACCTACGCAGTGCGCGTTTGAGCGATGAGTGTAACCGTTAACAATGATTGAAAGCTGCTTGAAGCAGGTGCCGAGAGATTTTATTTTGATTATGGCCAACGCACGTGCCAGAAACAGATGGTTGCGTGGAATCTGTGTCACTTTTTATTTGCAACTTTTTCATTTCGTACTTAGGTATTATCACATGGACATATTATTGATGTTTACCAATAAGTGCGAGGTAAGGATTTACCCGAATGCTGTATCGCCCTACAATCTCTTGTCGGAGAAACTTTCTTACGATTTATAATAACGAATTTGTCTTTAATTCTTGTGTAAAGAATAATATCTACAAGAGAGGAACAATTATTGGAGTATTCAAACAATTATCACTCTTTCTAAAATTGCTCTACATAAATAAAATAATACCTACAAATACCTATATGAACATATTTTTTTCACTTGTCACATTAAATGTTAATAAAAATGAAATCCTGAACATTAAGCACTTAAGCTAAAAAGGTAAGAGTGTTAAAATAGCAACAAGAATATTAATTACACAACAAAATATATCATAAAATGCATGTGTTAATGCGTCAGTCTTTACTTTAGTAATAAAAATTGTGAAATCTTAAGCAAATTACAAATATAACTTTGATTCAGATTCAAGTGGTTTTTATTGGAAAAAATTGATATCAATATCAGTTTTCAATCATTTATTAAAATCCATCCAACCACCAAGTTAACTAGCTTCCTATGCCAAATAAAGGTCAGATTTTTTTAGACTTATTCCATTAGAAAATATAATCAAAGAAAATAGTAAAGGTGTGCTGCTAATTTAATTATATTATAATGAGAATGCAAATTCACTAGTGTTATTTTTTTTGTTTTTCCATGTAAAACTTTGTTATTAACTAAACAGGTACCTTCGTATTCTGATAAGCCTTTTGAATATACCCTTACAACGCTACAAAGCTCACGTAACCATGGTGATATTATAGAGTAAGTGATAAAAAAACCATTAGCGAAGAATTTGGTGTCCTAGTTTTACTATTTATAATTTTTTAATAAAAATTTAAAAATAGGGGTAAATTAAATGAGCAACGAACGTGCTACGTGACCAGCGTAAGTATTTATTTCTAATAAATTAAGTAACATTATAATAGGGTCATGTTGAACTTATTCTCTTTTAAAAGATATTTCCTTTGATCATGCAGTATTGTTTTTTTTGTTGGAAACCTAATGCATAATGTTATAGGTTAATATAATTCTTGTAACGTTGCATTACAACTTTTTTTGTTTCTTCAAATAAAAATCCTATCCTATCACATACAAAAGCTAATAGCAAAGCAAATAAACGATTTCGCTCATTCATGATAAAACGACATTTTTAACACATTATACAACTCCGAAATCTAAACAAACAAAAGATAACAGAGCTTCTTGCATAAATGTTAATTACAAATTAATAGACTAGCATGTTCAAAATCGCAAACACAAAAGAAATAACAACTCTTTGTTACGTACAAAAAATAAGGCAAACTTGAAGTAACACTAATATTAAATTGTCCGTACTCGGTGGTCATAAAAATGCATCCATTAAATTGAAATTACTGAGATTGCTTATCGTCATATGAGTCGGCTACCGGAGCCGTTACGCGCAAATACCGAACTGTTGTTCTTATTTTTTTTTTATACTTTTTTTGGCGCGTGTCGCTCGGCCCGTTATACGCGGACTCGCAGCGAAAGTTAGAAGTAGTTCGAAGTTACGAAGCTCTTTCATTATCAGCGACTTCTCGCATGTTTCTATTAGATATGAATAACAATATTTTATAAATGCAACTATGTATTGTTGTTTCGCAATACTTAAAGTGCAGTTTCACTTGAGAGAAATGAGAAAATATGTGTACCCATTCTTGAAATAGATTTCAATGTTAAGAAATATATTGCCCATATGATCCATAAATTAACACATATATGTCATCCTTGTTGATATTTCCAGCCACAAAACATACATAACATCATTAACTTGTAATATTATTAAAGACTGTGACGAAGTGGTAAGTTAAGAAGCGTAAAATATGGCGACAGAGGTGTCTTTGAAACAGTTTTTTGGTATCAAACTCTTAATTCTATGGAATGATATTCCTACCATCGTAAAGATGAAGATATGCCTTGTATTGTCATACACGTGGAAACACGATTAGAGTAATTTGCCTCGATAGAAAAAAATCCTGAAAATCGTTAAAAATCGTGAATTTGTTACAATTTTACAATTTTACGGCGATTGTAAGGGAAGAACAAGTATAAAATCTATATTTTCATAAACTGTACGTCAAATCCTATATGGTAGTACAGAGGGTTTTTCTAAAATAGAAGCTTTTTTTTTATTATTAAGTAAAACATACAGCGCTCGCGCCTACGATGCACAAGTAGCTGTCTCAGACGGCCACGAGCCCTCGTCGCGAGTAGACACGTACTGCATCGTCGCGCTCGCCACTCTGTGCGTGTATATGTATATCAATCACGCCGACAAAGTGCAAAAATAAAAATAGGAGAAAACATTTTTATTAGGGTACCTCCCCTACACGTAAGAGGGGAGTGATTTTTTTTTTTAATTTTTACCCTAACGTGTGATGTATTGTTGGATAGGTATCAAAAAATTAATAGGGGTTTGCTAAGATCATTTTTTGATAATATCAATATTTTCGGAAATAATCGCGCCGAAAGGAAAAAACAAAGCGTCCCCCCCCCTCTAACTTTTGAACCAATGATTTAAAAAATCTGAAAAAAATCTCATAAGTAGGACTTTATGTAAACTTTCTAGGAAAATTATTTTGAACTAGATTGGTTGAACAGTTTTTGAAAAATTTCAGGTTTTAGGTTTTTTCTCGAAGGTAAGTTTTTTTCCACAAATACGATCTGTCGGTCATCTCTGTGGTAGGGACACTTATTGTTACAGGCTAGAAACTACGGAACCCTACACTGAGCGTGGCCCGACACGCTCTTGGCCGGTTTTTTATTATCTTTTCATAATCTTGGTAGAAAGTAAAAATATCTGAAAAATAAATTTCGTCTTTTTAGTTTTTACTTTTTGAGATATTCATAGACAAAATGCGCCTGAAGTTTTTCATATACTTTGCTAGCTGCAGCTCGCGGCTTCCCCCGCGTGGATGTCTGACATCGCAATATCATAACAGAGTTTTACAACAAAGACGCTTCCCGAAGAGGATTGCTAATAAGGGTCACTGTACACTTGACCAAGTATCGGTATCACCTCGTATCGATTACTATCGATACAATTTATTGTTTTCTTAGTACCTATGAATATAAATGCTAATAAGGGTCACCGTACACCGGGTGTCGGCATTGACTTCTATCGGTATAATTTTTATTAATATTATTGGGAACGATAATAAGGGTACCTAACCTGAATATTTTTTTAGTGTGATTTGAATACATATTTGGAGGTTACTTACATTTGATAGATTAAAATAATATAGAAGACTTACTATTTTACAGATTACGAGCATTAGTTGGACAAACAAATATAACAGAATTGCGTTCAGTGAGTCCTGTTCAAGTGCCATAGCTACGTCTAGTGTAAATTTATCAGCGTAAGGAATTCATTTATCAAATCATAAGGGAGTAACTAATTATGACCAACGTGCTTTTTAAAGATATAATAGTATATACTTATATTGCAGAACTCAATTTTCACTTGACCAATGTACATCAATGGAGTGTTTGGAGATTCTCAACAAATACAATTCCTTCTGCAGTTGAGAAAGATTTATTGATTTCATTCCATTCTTATCCCTTTATTCAACCTTTTTCATTTACAGAAAAAAAAAAGTGGTTGGGAAATCTGTCTAATTAATACATACTATTATTTTAGGATGGTACGAACTTTACTGTGTTACTAGTAAGTAAGTAACTGTTTCAGTATTGGCATCAATACAGGAAAATACCGATATCAATACTTATAAAATATAAAAAATATAATAATCTAGCTGACCCGAATAACTTTGTTTCGCGTAATAGTCAATAAATAAACAGATTTTAAAATTAATTCAAAATATTATACCGTTTTTAAATGTTTTCCTGGTACTTGATACCCGGTCAAATGTACATTACCCGTAAATGAGTATCGATACACAACAATACCGATATCACCGATATCCAGTCAAGTGAACGCTGACCCTAAATTGTTATCGATGCATAGTATTACCCATACCGAGTCAAATGCACGTTGACATATTTTTAGTCAACTTATACTGTTGAAAAATAAAGTGGTATCCATAAAGACAATACCGATAGCCGTTCAAGTGTACAGTGATCCTTATCAGTATTTCTATTCATACTAAGAAAACAATAAATGGTAACGATACAAGATAATTACCGATGCCTACTAGTACCCGGTCAAGTGTGCGGACGTGCCTATTAGATTTCTGGTAGCAAAAGTGTAAAAGTACTATCAGGTCCGCGAACAACAAGCGCGGGGGGAAGACGGTTGCCCCGCGCATGCTCCCGCCGTACTTCATACCTCACCCCCTCATAAACGCCGTGAACGCGTTCCCACTTCGTGTTAACGGTTTTCTAGTGTATCATGTAGGTATGATATATAAAATCAGTTAGTGTAAGACAATCCATCTTTCCTGCGGTTATTTATTTGCATTTTAATTGAAGTGTTTTTAATTAATTATCAAAACATATGTTTCTACAATTTATATTATTAATATATAAATTATATCTCTTTTATCGTCATACTTATATACACTACTTATGGCAGAATTTACTGACTAAGAAATCATTCTAATTCGCAGGTTTCAGCGAAAAGCAGTGTCATAGCAAGCAATCACAGAATCGCTCAGTCACAATACAAAGTATGGAAACATCGGAGCCATGCCGTCTGCCACCCACGGCCATCGCTCGCGTCCTGCGTTACTCACGTCTCACCAATTCACATCTCATGTACGTAATTAGCCCATTAGCACGCACGCATCGCTCAAATGCTCAATTAGATCAACGACCGTCGGGAATAGCTGAGAAGATTACGTCCCCTCGCCTTCAAAGCGGGATAAAATATCATCCAATTGACATATAATATCACCTATTTTACATCTCGCGCTACGCCGTAGAAAGATCGATGGGTTTGGTAGCTTGGAACAACTTGTTGCACGTCGTGTAGCCCATTTATGTCTATCTTCGTCACACACGTCATTACAAGAAAATCTAGCACACCTCATAAGACTATTGTGACTGGAGATTATTAAATTTGAATAAAAACAAATAAGTAAATGTAATTCAATATCACCATAACATTATTCAATGTGGTAAACGTTACATCACCTAACAAGAACCGTAATGTTCATAAGTTTTCACTCATATAATAATTCTAAAGTTATTCACAGTGCAAATTAATGCTAAACTAGGTACATACTATATTAATTAAAACTAACCTTCTTAACCTTATTATAAATACATAGATCAGATGTCATAAAACTTAATGTCCCAATCACAGCCCACTTCTTAGGAGAAACTATTTATTACGAATTACGATCAGAGTTTCTGAAATACAAATACAATTAGCGGTGCACATCTCTGGACTTCTTATTAACCTATCTTAATAACACTCAATAATGTTTGGAGATCAAGTTTCCATCATTAACGATTCAGTTTCACTTCACTGTAACAGAACGTATGTGAAAACTAATAATATATTTTAAGTCCGATGAGGAGAGCTCAATTCTCTGTGCGTATCGTATGCAACTGCAAGCGCAAGGTTCCTATTGCATTGGTAGAAGCCTACAAATGCAGTCTCATAATGCGATAGTGTCGACTCCAATTGAAGGTCATAAATGCATTCCGGAAGAATAGAGGTAGATGCTTATTCGATCTACCTTTAAACATGTTTTTGATTTCAAATGAAAAGTTTCAAATTAAGTAGGTATAGAAAATAAGGCAAAAATCCACCGACTCTACCATACAACGTGCGAAACATTATACTATAATGTAAATAATACTGTACCTACTCTAAATAATATAACCACTATAAAATTTAAAGGTACTATAAGTAATTATAAATAATAATTAATACATTAATCCAATGTGTTATGGGGCATGACCGTTATGACATTAGTTACTTACCTATACGTAACGCTTCCCTGCACGTAGCCACTCCTATGTGACTATGATTTTCTTGTAGTATTTCCATTTATATCCGGAACAATTTGCAATAATTAAAATCTTAGATTTGACCATGTAGCGGGCAACAGCTGGTAAGATATATATCAAATTCAAACAATTGTGCTAATTACGGTCTACCTACACGAGATATTAGTTACACAACTTCTACCTGCGACCATGCGAACGCCTAATTGCTTTAATGACTTATTCACTGCATGCCAACCTAATTTCAAACTATAACTACATTTTTTACATGAATGTATTAGATAAAAACAAAATTATTTAATACCATTGCAAAAAAAATCTTCGGGTTGTAAAATCTAGCGTGATTGTCTCAAATTCAATCTATCCGTCTATAATAATTTATAAACTGAATTTAAATTTTTCTCCCATTAAAATAAAACTCAACAAACTTTTCCATTAAGCTGCTCAGCTACCGATTTGCTGATATCATAAATAATGTAATGATCGCGCAAATAACATCGCGCAGAACATCAATCATATTGCGTATTTATATGAAATGGATTGATTTACACGATCGGGTATTTATTCAAACTTATCTCTTGTTATATTATAGACAACAATGCCAAATCATCAGGGACACGTATTGTACAAAAGACTGATAACCTTGTAAAACTTGTTATGCTAAAATATCATATCACCACCGAAAATAAACACACCCAACCGTATCATAAGCCACGCTGTTAAAAATTCATAGAAGAGCTTTCAGATGTAGAGTCAGAAACTGTCATAAGTATCTAAAAAGCCTTCTGGTTGCTGCACTATATTTCAGCAATATTTTTACATACATTTTAACAGATTTATTGAACAAGACGAAAAATCACATCTAGCATTCATGATTTTCTTACCTACCTCATTGTTGGATCTCTTTTTATTGATAATATTGGCTCTATTTCCTTAGAGGACTCCACCTAAATATCTGTAGATTGTTATTATATTGATTATTTGGTTGTTAATGATTATCTAAATTATCCTTAACCCATAAAAACCAAATTAATATCGCAATAAAAACTTTAAAATGTTTATGAGCGGATTTTGCAAATCCCTTATTTAGTCAGAGCTAGTGACCTCATTTCTAGATGTGAACTGCACTTGATCTCGCCTCCTTTAGGCTCTGTTGCTTTCTAATTATGTAACGGGTAAACGAAATCGTACTCTTAACAGTTTTAATTGTGAAACGCAGCACGAGACTTAATAATTTATTTAAATTATGTAGTCGTATCGAACGGGTGCTCACGTCTATATAAGACCGGTTCACACACAGATACAAACGCACACACAAGATTAAGACACGTTATTGCTACACTAACGAACCTGCTGAGAAGTTGAGAACTCGTAGAAATGTCTCGTTGAGACAAAGCTCAAACTTAAAGGGCTCTTAGGTTCTTGACGTGACACGGCATTGACTGTAAATTGAATAGGAATGAACGACCGGTGATTGCAGTACGATATGGACTGTGGTGCCCACAATTTACTGCAATAAAGCCTCATTTAACGTGCAAACTATTGCTAATAGCTATAATGAAGTAATTTACGGCTCTAACTTTGCACCTGTAGCTGTATTAACACTTTCTACTTGTGCATCATGCGTTTCTCATTGTTCTTTGTGCATTGCACTTAACCAACTTAATTAGAGGTCTAAAATAATATAAATTAGGTACACAATTAGGAACCTAGATATCTGATTGCCGGGCGGGGATGACTCTATGTACTTTTGTGATGGCTTAATTAATTTTTTTCTTTGTGAAATCAGTCTCACGTTTTATAGAGTGAAGGATAGATATAACATATAAACTAATATATATTACTAGCGGTCCGCCCCGGCTTCGCCCGTGGTACATATGAAAAATAGATG
>CAJQZM010035224.1:1002-15943 GCA_907164665.1 Colias nastes
ATTATTAAAGTTTTAACATAAAGAAAGAAATAGATAAAGTTAGAAATGCACAAACAAAATTAATTAATTACATATATGAATAATGAAATGCAAAATAATTGCCGATCTATAAAAACTTATCTTCAAAAGTTAGTATTATAATACACATCGTATTAATTATATTTCATGGAAAATATATTTAAAAATGCATTGCATATTATAAAAATCGCCATTGAATTAATTTAATTTACCTACTTATATTATACCGTTCAATTCAATAAATAATATTATCTAATATATACATCAATACAATTAAAACAATAAATAATTGTTTAACTTACAACTCAATAGGTAATTTAATTCACATGTTGAGAACAATAAAAAAAATATATATTTTCCTTAATCGAACCCAACCCCTGAATTTTACCCTATCAATTTATTTAATGTTCTTCTCTACACATAAGAAATTCTTAAGATTAGCAAAGACTTGATAGTCCGGGATACATCGCCCATTTTTGCAAGTGATTACTATCAAGCTAATTTTTCGTGAGTAGCTTTATTTTGATGAGATGCCCAATAATTTCATGTATGAAACTCTCGATTGTGGTAGCTACCAGAGGAAACAAGGATAAAATATTTTGATTTGATGGTTCTCAAATATTAATTACTAACTGAATGTTTTTTTTTTGTTCAATCTCAAGATAATTATCTAAATTATTCGAAAAAATATTTGTCCTACAAAATCTATGGTTTGATCAAAGAGTCCCCCTTTCCAATGTGTATCGATAACGAAGTCATCTTAAATGATTACTAACAAGCTGATTTTTTTATTTTCACTTATTTAATACTTATATAATTCAACAGACATATTGTCCTACAAATTGCGTAATAAATATTTGAGAACCGTCAAATCAAAAATTTTTATCCTTGTTACCTCTGTAAGCTACCACAATCGAGAGTTTCGTACATGAAATTATTGGGCATCTCATCAAAATAAAGCTACTCACGAAAAATTAGCTTGATAGTAATCACTTGCAAAAATGGGCGATGTATCCCGGACTATGATCAAGTTATTCAAATATTTCAATTTATCTCATAAAAAAGTAATCAGTTGTTTGTCCTAAAGCCGTAATAAGGTTTTAATTTAATTATATAAAACCGAACAATAAACGTTCACGTGATATTTGAAATAAAAATAGAGATTAAAGATCCTACGCGAAATGCTGTAAACTATGTAGGTACTAGCAAAATAATAAACAAATGTATAAAGTGTACTTACAATTAGTAGAAGTAGCGTTATCTTCATTGTAACATCAACTTATTTCGTATAATAAATAATTCGTTCGCACTCAAACTAAAACATGCGTTTCATTTGGCTCGTTCGTTTCTATTTGTGCCGAAATCTGTCTAACCATCCTTTTATACTGCGCCACTAATTATTAGAGATAAGGCAGATAATGACTCCCGAAGAGATAACTAGCAAGACAAATAAGAGTGTTTTCGCAGTCTGACTCATGACAATAATGTAATGAAAGTTGAATATAACCGACGGATGTTTGTATTCGTCGTCAAATACAACAACGGAAATGTAGCTTATAAAAACATAATTCATGTAAACAGTTTAAACAAAGTATGAAAACAATCTAGACAAAATTGAAATCGATATTGTAAGACAGCTTTATATTAATAATAATACTCTGTTGAACCCTTTGAGATAAAACGCTGAATTGAAGAGTCGAAGTTAGAATTATGGCTGAATTTCTTATCACAATAAGACAAATATTTCTGCCTGAACATGTAATCTTTTGCTAAATATTTAGTGGTTTACCATGATATCCAATATGTCTTGCTGAAACTGAAGATAGAGTGCTTTATTATTTATTTAAAAACAAATTAACGCACCCATAACATTTTACCTGAAAAGGTGGGCTAAATATACAGTCTTCGAAAAAATTAGATGTTTATACATTTTGCATGTCCCAGAAAAGATTTTTAGTACTGAAAAAATTAAAGGATCTTTTGTAATGAATTAAAATTTTTAGAGGAACTACGGCGAAATACAAAATTACTTATAGTGCTTTTATCGTAGAATTCAGTAACAAAATATGGCATACTGAGAAATAGATTAATTTGGGGACATGAGGAAAGTATAATTATAATAAAAGAACTAAAGAAAACACCTGTTTATGTTTACCTAAGCAAACGTATTAAATGATAAAGGAGAATTATCAAAAAGCAGTACTTACGTAATATTTCCATAATCTTATTGTCATCAGTTAATTCCTCTACATATTTACACTTCTACGCTTAAATTTTCCTTACTTTATTTGAAACTATGTGTTTATGCATTGGAATGGAATTTCTTACTATGGAAACAATACATTTTATCGTATTGTATCGATACGCTCCAATTACTCAAATATTTGTTATAAAGGCAATATTCAGTACTTAATTAACAGATTTTTATTGCTTTAAAATTATAGGAATTAAATTCAATATCTCATAAAGTTTAAGTTCAATATGCATATTTGTTTTTAAATAGATTGATTCTGAAATGAATAGGATACATAGGTACTATAAACATATTTATGAGGAGACTTCATCCTTTTTATCATGATGATTTTTATTCAACATTATTTTGCTGACAAAACAGAAAGTAAAGTTAAATTCCGACTTTTGATTTGAGGCCAACTTTCTGCTTTATTTTATTTTTCTCATGACACTCACACTAAAGATGATTTTAACAACAACTGTCAACCGAACATCCATTAGCCGAATACGTAGAGTGCCTACCCAAAAATATACTATGTAGTTGGGTACATACATAACATACATTAACAAATACATCTTTCTGGTGCAAAAGGCCGAAAAAAAAATTACACATATTAAAATTAGGTACTATTCGAACATCATTATATGCATTTGCATACATATACATATTTATGTAGAGATAAACTACGATAACATGGCGCGCCCCTCCAAAATTCAAAACGTTTGAAAGTATGTATTTGTGAAATTCATAATAAATAATATAATAATATAATATAATAATAAAAATTAATAATTTAATTATTATATTATTATAAATAATAATAATATAATATTTAAATATTTGTATTTCACTACACACATTGAAACAGTAATTTGGAGGGGCGCGCCATGTTATCGTAGTTTATCTCTACCACATTAAATCATGCAATACTTTCAATCAAATCATATAAAATTTTATAAATTTGTAAGGAATCAATAAAAAAAACAATGTTTCTCAAAATATTTATTCACTTATACTAAAAAATAGCTTCCGCAGTTCAAAAACAAGGTCGTTTAACAAAAATATTAAGTCACCGATGGCTTAAAATTATCGCTAAGATTAACATTGTGTACATTCCTGCTTATTGTCTCTTAAGTACCAAGAATTAAAGCATTATCAGTTTTGGCTAATGACTGTGTTTTTGGAGTTTTTAAATTAATAATACTGGAGACCCTTTAGCCATGGTCTATATAGAAGTATAAATATAACGTCAAAAAGAATTATTATGCTAAGAAAGTGACACTATCTTAATATGAACAAACAAACATATTACCTAACCTTAACAATCAAATAATGACGTGATGCGTCTCGAGTAATTCTAATAACGGAGTTTTAATATTTACATTTGAATGTGTTTACGCCTCCATCCATTCTTCTTGAAAAGATAATAACGTCATCCATGTTTTAAAAATCAAATACTTAGCTATTTTTTACAAAATACCTACTATTAAGTTCAAGTTATAGAGTTAAAACAGATTTAAGATCTAGAGAAAGCTATATATTGTAATGTAAGAATTGTGCCCGCTTTTATTGAATAAATGATAATAATGAAGAATAAAGTTTAATGATATAAACTATCATTAACCAATTCTATTAATTTGCTCTGAACTCTGACACCAAACTTGTATATATTTGAATTGTCAAAACACATTATTTAATATTTGCCACCGGTTCGAAAAGCAGTTTCTACAGAGAAGAACTGACAAGAAACTCCGTAGTTACCCGTTTACATTACATTACATGCCAAAGAACTGTCCTGTAGTTCATAATCCTATATTTTTTCCAACTTTAACTATGTTTCTAGCATTTTCGTTGTTATATATGCATCATGCGATACACCGGTCTCATATTTCTCAAATTTTCTTACAGACAAAAAGGAAAGCAAAGTACTTAATTTGACGATGCAAAAACAAATTGTTTGAATGTTCATTACACCAATGCATGCGTCTTTAATCAAGGGATTATGCGCGATTGTCGTCAAAGCACACAAGTTCCCTGCGGCATTTAGTTTGCGGCATTTAGTCTGCGGCATGCAGATCATTTTAGACAGACTTTATAATGTCATCAATCTAACAACACCTCGCATTAGTAAAAAGTATCAAGCCGTTTATAGAGCATGTTAAAGAAATGCTGAGACACTGATTTAAAATCTTATGCGTAATCTAAGAAAATCAAAAAATAAATAAAAATCAGACCAAGATTTAACAGAAAACATGTTTTAAATTCATCGCCTATATCGGTTTCCACTGCAGGCCTCAGGTCAATGAGTTTTCAGACCATAATCCAAACATGTCACAAGACATAGAACTTTTGAGTCTTGAGCATGCCAGTTTTGTCACGATATTTTCTTCACCGTTGTGAGTAGTGCTGATGTGATCGATGAGCAGAAAAACTGAAAAATCAATTTATTTCTTCTTGCTGGTTGGCTTTGGAACTTTTCTATTGAAGCCCGAGATCCCGCCACTTGCCTGGTCGGTAGGTAGTGGTAATTACCTCCTCTCTGAGCTTCTATTTTTTTATATTTAACTATAAAGTAATGGTTTACTTTTACTATGCGATTCAACAATAATATGAACGTTAATGGCCTCTATGTGTCAATTTTGTGTTAAATGTAATTTCAAAAATAGGATTTACTAGAAATCCTCAACCCTTTACATTTCAATCGCTCTTATTCCTTTACATTTCGATCGCTTTTATTTACTTTTTCGAATTTTTAAATTAACTTTATTTACAAACATTATTACTTAACTACGATAATTAATTCGTGTGAAATAACACCTATGACGTCCCGTAATATAATTGTCCCATAATCAATATTATTCTCAATTTCATTGCATAGTACATATATTAATTTATTATATATTATTATAATCAATTGTAGATTCCATTATTTGTGAACAGATTCTCTTTTCAAGGATGTATCCTTGAAAAGAGAACAGAGAGCACAATATACCTAAGTTTAATTTCTTAACATAATAATTACATAAAGCGTGAGTAATCACGTGTGCAAGTGATAAGAACCATTGATCAAAAACAATGATTAATATATTTAGTAGTTCTTGGTTGGTAGTTACAATATTCGAACTAAAGCATGGTTGCACCCGTTTTCAAGATTCATTTTATAGCATTTGATTAGATGCATATATCTATAACGTATAATTAGCATCTGTAAAAACTTTTGAGAAAAAAAACATGGTAATAATTAATTAATTAAAGACAACCAAAATAAAAACAATTGAAGGCGTTTATTATAATAACAATAGTTGCCATGGTAACAGTCAATTTTTATTTCCAAGGCAATACAAAGTTCGCTGGGTCAAACATTTCTAAATAATCTAAAGTTCAATGAGAATAGTGAGAAAAGAATAATTGTTAAAAATTTCACTTCTACATCTACTTATAAGTAGTAGGTACTAAAGGGTTGCGTATTCAAGTAGTTCACAGAATTGGTATTTGGTATCAGTTAAATTCGAGCGTCTTCACTAACTACATTGTTTGTATTTTGATAGTCGAATATTGTACCTACAATTTAGTTTCTAAAGTAAACTAGCTGCTAACTAATTTAAGCATCGATCGCGATGTTAGTTATACTTGTTAGTTAGATTCGTTGATACTTACTAGTTAGATTCGTACCTAACTTACTTTTTTAAATTTTGAAGCTGCCATGCTTTTTAATATGATTTTGTAGTAATCGTTTTTGCATGTGGTTGATTTGCTTGGCAATAAAGATGAATAAATAAATTGATATCATAACGTCTTCCTATATTATGTCATGAACTGCGCTTTGCTCATGTCCAACCAAATATGTTTTGCTCTTTCGTTTTCTTTAGGCGCAATAGTTTTATGGTGCATTTATAGCTATTAAACTCATAATTAATACCAATTTTGTGTATCAACGAATATTAATAAATTTGTTTTAAACAATTAGTAGGTACGTACGTTTAGTTATTCTAAACGTACGTACCTATCACTACATAGTATAAAACAAAGTCGCTTTCTCTGTCCCTATGTATAACTACGCAACGGATTTTGATGCGGTTTTTTTAATAGATAGAGTGATTCAAGAGGAAGGTTTTAGTATATAATTTATTATGTTTTAGACAAAGCGGGCGAAGCCGCGGGCGGAAATCTAGTCACAAATAAAAACAACAAAATCAATTACTTTGTCCACAGAAAAGTCATTTATACTAGAATATTCATTCAGAAGTCAATGATCGTAATTACAATTTATTATACTGTAAAAACTACTGTTGTTCTGGGAAATCCTAATGAAAATGTGTTGATATTCAAAACAAATAAACGCTGCGTAAACAAGATTACAAAAGGCTGTAATTAAACAATTTACGCGCAAATATCATTACTGTAATGATATTATTAATTGAATAGGATTGAATTTTTTATTGGGTACCTTGCTAAACCAATATAAAATATGAAAATAAATAGAGCTAATTTTTGTAATATTAACTAAATAAGAATTATTAAAATTGAACTGACACATGGATTTCTTAAAATAAAAAAAAAAACTTTTTATATATTACGTAAACAGTTATATAAAGAAAGTACCTGTTTTTAATTAGTCTTAACTTTATACGAAGAAGTTTTACGCCAGCTTTCAGTCTACACGGCATTCTGCGCTTGTATAATCCATGTATTATCATAACGTTACTGCACACAATTGGCTACATATACAAATTGATAGATATTTATATTAATACTTGCTTCCCGGCAAAGGTTTTTCTGCCTTACTCTTACAGATATACCTACCTACCTATCCAATATGCACACAAAATTTCAGGAGAATCGGTAGAGGCATTTCCTTTTTAAGTCCCGTGACCCCCAGTGGGGTAAGGGGCAGATGCATTATGCAAGTACACTACAAGGACACATTGTTTCTTCGTCCCCACCGGGAATTGAACCCAGGACCCCTCAGTTCTACGCTCAATGCTCACGCGTTAACCACTGTGCCAAGGAGGCCGTAGAGCCATATCGGAAGAGTTTAATTACAAACACCGTGACAATTGCTGCTTACTTTCCAAACATTAAGAATTTTATGTAGCCTCTATGAAATAAACCTGTTATTTCAGCATTATTCAGCGTAACTGTTAAACGTATAATTATGTATACAGGTGGATATTTGAATATATGAATAAATATCTCAAAAATCGTATGGGTTGTAAAAAATATTTTCATAAAGGTCCATATTAAAAGCTAATAAATTCAGCTCTGAATATCGGTACTAAAATTCAGTCAGGCTTAAATATGGACCAGTACGTCCGTTAAAACACCATTCAAATAATGTTCTTTTGAATGAAATGAACGCTTTGAACGTTATATTTGCTGTGAACTTTGATTCTTTTGTATAATTTTTAAATGGAATTCATCTAAATAACTGCGTGCATATTTTATCGATTTAATAAACGTGGAAAAAATGCTATCATCTTTAAAAAAGCAAATATTTGCATACCATACACTATCGAAGGACCCCTCATGAATAAACAACTTGATATTAAAGTCTTAACATTTACCTTTCTAGACAAACTTTGTTATCTGTTGCGAATAATATTCGTTTCCATTGGGAAAACCGTTGCCTATCTATTTTCGTTGTTCACTTTAATCCTATAATAAATAAAGTGGGGTATAAAAGACGGTACAGGTGAAATTATATCATTATTCAATTGAATTATTAACTGTAATAACCAAGCGAACGATATAAACGATAAAAACAATGGCTTCCAAGATTGTTCTAGTTCTTTCCCTCCTGGTGAGTAAATATCATAAAAACATCATCATTTAAGTGATAATTAGTAAATGAATATCGAAACCAAACATCATATTCATAAGCCAATCTAAATGAAAATGAACTTTATTAATCAGTGATTTTGTTTCAGATTGCTGTAGCGGTGGCAATTCCGGCGCAGCCTGCTGGCGGTTGGCCGGGTGCGGGCGGTGTGAACCCATGGATCCCACCATGGCTAGCCGCATCGCCTTGGTTCCCACAGTGGACCCCGTGCACCACGGTCGGCCCCTCTTGCCTGGACTGCAACACTCGTCTAGTCTGCACCAAGATTGGAGGCTTACAGCGTAGCTGCACTGACCCTACACTGCCGTATTGCAACCTTGGTGAATGCTCAGCTACACCCACTGCTGAATGCGCTCCTTCTTCCATACCTGTAGTCAATGCTTAAAAGAATAATGCTTATGAGACTAACTGCCAACATGTACATTGTACAGCTATTGATCAGTGATGTGAATGAATTGTTACACTTATTTTCGTCATAGTAAAATGTTAAATACACTTTTGTAATATTATTTATTGTTATACAACTAATAAAACTAATGAAAGGCAAGGTTTTGTTTTCTTTTACCTACAAATTTACCAATAATAGTTTTTTTATGCTGTGCTTTATATTTATGTAGATATACATTGCTAACTTAATGTACCTATTCATAGCTAACTTAAACGAGAGTAGAGTTTATAAAAAGTTAGTAGATTATTAACTCTAGAGTCTAGAGTTAAAAAAATGATTGGAAAATATCTTATTATTACATTAGTAATTCGTATCATATAAGACGTAACATTGTCTTATTTAATAGATAGGTAGAGTTTATAATTTTTGACAACCAATAAATTATTTGATACACCATAAGAACATTTTAAAATCAAGGTATTTATTAGTGGATGGCTTACATCCATTATAATAATTTCAGAACTATAACAGGCCGAAACAACACGAACGAAACCATAGTCGAACGCTAGTATAAAGATATAATTTGTAAAAAGTTTCATGTTTGAATATTTACCCATTTTATGCTGAAACGGCTAATAGAATATGGATAGTCCATTATTTCAACAAGGGACTTGCGAACAACGCAAATACAAAAACGAAAAGCTTGTTAAATATTCCGACCTTTAGCAAGTAATACTAGTGCGTATGATATATTGAAGAACATTTTTAATATATGAACAAAAATCCATTACAAATAATCCTTTTTAACAAAAAACTAAGAAGCGCCTTGAAACTGTCAGAACTTATCCAAATTTGTTGAGCACATAGAAGGCACCTGCAGCTTTAAAAAAAAAGAATTGTCAAAGTCGGTTCAATCAGTCGCAAGTTCTGATGTACCATCAGGCGAGATTGTGGTCAACCGCACTATTCGCAATAAAAAAAAAGTTCTGAAGTAACAAACCCAAAAAAATAGTGTCAAAATGAAACCTCTACCTTTTTTTTGAAGTCGGTCAAGAACAATGGAATTCGAATGTCGTTACTGGCAGGATTAATTACGCTGATCAAATATTGATGAATTATCGGATATGTGAGCTCTGAGTGATTACATTTTTGTATGTCAAACGAACGATTCGTTTGTTTCGTGTTCGTTGATGTTTCATATTAAATTTTTGTAAAATAATTGCACGAAATCAAAATAACAAATATATTTTATTTGTAGATAAATAAATAACACAAAAAATTCCAAATTCAAATTATCTTTGACCAATGACTACCGTATGAAACTATTTGCCAAATTATGATAGTGCGTAGTTTATCAGCTTTGGACAAAAAAAGTAAATATACATACATACATACCTACCACATGTTCTAGTATATGACGTACAAAAGAATAAATATGATAAGCCTGTATTTGCAACGGCTGAGGAAGACATATTTTAGAAAAACACTAGCAAGATATTTAAAACAAAACGTTTATAACGTTTATAACGTTAGGAAACGTTAGGTTTAAACGTTAAACGTTAGGTTTAAACGTTTATAACGTTTATAACGTTAGGAATATAGGTGATAATAATAATTTACGTCAAGTCGTAATTTTTTTAATTATTACGAAATATTATTACCATTAAAAAGAAGAAAAATTTTCTCATTAACGTAGTCAACGTTTAACTCAAATCAAATTATAGCATTGTTTTCATCGATATGATACGCAGTTCTAGCAAAACGTAAACACATGTGTCGGAGAAACCTACAAAACAACAAACATTGCTATTGACTCGTACAATATAGGAAAACCATCAAGATGTATTGGAAAATACAGTGTTTATGTTTTCCGCCTGCTGAATTATTTGCTTAGATAAATGAAACTTGCATAAAAGCGGTGAAATTACTTTCTAGTACAATAAACTAGGAGTGCATTGAAGTGAGAAACATGGCCGTTTATAATATTGTTGTGCTCTTTGTGGTAAAGTTTATTTTATATGTGTTTATTTTATTTTTTCCTAATAACTCATTCCGATCGCTATAATTATTGAAAATCTTATTAAACTGTTCATTAACCTTCATCTTCACAAAAAATGTTATTTAATCATGAGAACGTACTTTTTCATAATATCTGCACAAATGTAGAAAAATATGGACGAACAGGAATTTTGTTTTGATGCCTCAAAATCTTTCGCTTATTCCAATCGCCATTAATTAATTATAGGTAGTAGTAATAGTATCGTAACGAAGAGGAAAAATTTGTTTCTTTTTTGTTCGTTGAACGGCTACGTTATAGTCTTTACATTGAATTTACTAATTTCTTACAGCTAGCAGCATTAGTGACTGCCAACTGCCAGGTTGTCCAAGGAGGCGCACACATCGATCAAGGAGGACCTCATCAAATTCAAGGTCCACGAAGCACATTTATTGAGTCAGAAGCCTTACAAAACCCCACAATTTGGACCACATGCGATATAACAACAGATCCAACGATATCCTGCCACGATTGTAACACCCGTCTCATTTGCAAGCCTGTTGGTGGTCTTCTGAAGATGTGCCGTGATCCCATGAGACCATACTGCAATAATGGAATATGTTCTGCTCTTCCGAGCGTTGGCTGCGCCTAAGATGTTTATGAAAAATGATCGGTAATTTCTAAAATTATTGGCTTTTATATCGATTTTGCTTTAATCAGTTTTGATATCAATTTGTGTAATAAATTTATTCAAAATTAAATATTTATTTTTACTTTCACCTTTCCTTTATTATAACACAACACACAAGTTACAAATTAATTCACTCAAGTCATTTTATGCCTAACTTCACGCCCGGGCTGAAAGGGTTAAGTTGCGGTTCAAAGAGCGAATCTATCACCATAATCCAATAATAGTACCAAATTCAGGTATATTATTGAGGAATTCCTCATCGAACTTGGAAATTAGGAGCAACAATTGTATTAACAACCTCTATATCAAGAAATTAATTGTCTCTTCATTTTTATAAAATTAATAGAGATAATCTTAGGAGATATTCATTTGTATACACTACGGAGTGTCTAGATCTACAAAATATCTAGACTTTATCAAAGGTATAACACAATATACAGATACATACAGTAAGGAAACTTCATACAAAATGTTCGAAATGGCTCCCCCCCCCATCAAGCGTGTTTACAAGGGTATTGAGGGGGATCGATAGTAGCGGGTGACACATCCACAGATTTTGAATATAGTATGGAAAAAAGTTTAAAGTGATGTCAATTCACATTAAATAAATATCGATTGTTTCAGTTTGTAGCCCTTTCAATAAATATATTTGTAAATACCATATCTGACTACAAGTTAAAAAGAGACTATTTTTTAATTTCTATAGATATGGCAGTATGAGTTTTATATTATGTTGACATATTTTCTATCAAAATGATAGCTACAAATAGTACCTATTAGGAGTCCAGTCTGTTTAAAGATCGCATCTATTTTTTACGCAATCTAGAAGAGCACGAAAATATAAAAAAAGGAAACCTTAAAAAAATCTTGTTTAAATTTATGTGCATAATTACGTAAATATTAGGGAAGAAAAAGATAGATATTATAATTATTGTATTTTTATCGATACGTGGCGTCTCCACTTTGTCAAGCACTAAGCCTGTCAAACTATTTTCTTTTTCTTCCTAAAACAAAAAGGTAGAGGTTCTATGCTCGTATAATAATAATTTTAATTTATTTTTGCATATTTTGTGTTTTTTAATTTAATTTAATTTATCGTTTTAAAAATAATTTAGTAGGTATACCTACATACAAGTATTGTAAATTCTGGTTTAAAATAATTATTGAATATATGTATAATACAAATATCAAGCATTATAAATAATTTAGGTACATTAAATAGCCTTCGGCGTCCATAACAAAACTAGATTTCGAAATATAGCACTGATAAAAACGTATTTACTTTTACAAGCTGTATTAATTCGGATTGTTTCTTCTTGTAAATTCATATTTAGGCTACACCATTTTTTTGTATTTTAACGGGTTTTAATCTCCAAATTACCACAAAATCAACTGTGAAAAAAAGCAAACAGAAATATACAGGCCGAATTGATAACCTTCTCCTTTATTTTTCAAGTCGGTTAAATATCAAAAAGTAACAGCCCTATAGCTATACGTCATAATTTCATGGGGGGGGCTTAGTTTCCTAACTGTATGTACGTAGTATATATCTGTCAACTGTGGGTATAAGGTTACAAAAATGTGGGCACTACTATGGTCCATTGAAAAGTTACATTTGGGGTTGCATTTTTTAGAGGACGCAATTTTATTTTTTTGATGTGTAGGGGTGGTCAGTGTGAAGCTATCACCAAGTTTGTGGGGTCGCCACCCTTGTCCCACGGCCGCCATCTTGAAAATAGCGGTTGATATGGTTTTTACGATATATCTCTTAAACTATTTATTTGATAAAAAAAATTTGTTTACATTATTTGTTGCAAATTAAATACTCTACAACTTTGATCCTGCAACTTTTTGTCGTAGAACTATAAATAAAAAAGTTATAAGCGAAAATGTTCAGAAATTAGAGATATTTATATTTCTCAATAAAACTTTTTTTTATAATTTTACGTAGAAATGATATTTGACCATTTTTGTAGATTGTTTTTCGAGGAACAACTTTTATATACAACATTTTTTCATTAATTAAATAGCTAAGGTTTTACAGCGCTCCGAAGTGAGTACTAATTTTCAGTACTCTGAACTATACAGTATACTTATATTATGTGTGTATGTTGTGTACGAACTGGTCGATGGACTTTGGGTGGCGAAAAGAAGACGAATGTAAATTTGCGCGTATTAAATTTATTCAAAATTACAAGAGTGCGTTTGGTACAATGAGTTTTTGCGAAGGAGTTCACTGCTCGGCGGCTGCGTGGCAAGTCGAAGTGGTAGCGGACAGTGGTAAGGTCATCCGCGGCCAATCGCACGGCGCGGGGACGTGACGCCGCGATGACGTAGTAGCAACGCTCCGTTCCGCACGATTTTGTTGCGGCAACATGCTCCCGGCCTTGGAACGTGCTGGTTCCAACGAACTGTCGACCACGAAGCGAAGAATCAGCTATCTGGTGAAGGAAGCGGACAAATTTTAGTGAACCCCCGACGCACGATGCCGTCTGCAGTACGAATGTCGGCCACTCGTGCTACTCCATCCTTCCCCGGATATGTCGCGTGGATGCGCCCCAAGCTCCACTTCAATGGTGGCAATCGGTCATCCTTAATGAGAACGAGCGTGTTCTCCTTGATATCCCCCTTGTGCTGGTGCCATCTGGTTCGCGTTTGCATCTCGGAGACATACTCTTTGGACCAACGATTCCAAAAGTGCTGGCGTATTTGTTCCACCCTCTGGAACCTCGGGAGACGAAGCTCAGGCACGTCGTCTAGATGCTCAGCCGTTACAGGTGCAGTCAGCGGACGACCAACCAGGAAATGTGCAGGGCTAAGTGGAAGGAAGTCATTGGGATCTGTGGAAAGATGGGTCAAAGGACGGGAGTTCAGGACAGCTTCAACCTGGGTCAATACTGTGCTAAACTCCTCGAACGTTAGATGTGCGTTACCTACTACACGTTTGAGATGGTGCTTGCAGCTTTTTACTCCAGCTTCCCACAATCCCCCGAAATGACTAGCGTAAAAAGGTATCATTTTAAAATTAATATTTTGCGAAGTTGCATATGCTTTAATTTCATCAGAACAGGTAGCTAAAAATTTTTTGAACTCATTCATGAGACCGACAAAATTCTTCCCATTGTCAGAAAAGATAGTCACGGGTTTACCTCGCCGCGATATAAAACGTTTCAAAGCTAAGAGATATGATTCCGACGATAGATCGCTAACAAGTTCCAAGTGAACCGCGCGTGTAACAAAACATATAAATAAGCATATGTACGATTTTTGTAACTTAGCACCTCTGCCTTTACGATTTAACGTGAACACTGGGCCAGCGTAGTCGACACCACAACGTATAAACGGATAACCTGGGTCCAGACGCTCCTGCGGTAGATTCCCCATAATAGGCGCGACCGTAGTCGGTTGTAGTCGTGCGCAGCGCATGCACGAATGTACCACCTTCCTAGCGAGGTTTCTGCCGCCGACCGGCCACCACATCTCTCTGAGCGTAAACAGTAGAAGCTGTGGCCCGGCGTGGAGTAAACGTTCATGCTCGAACCGAAAAAGCAAAAGTGAAAAATGATGATTAGATGCGATTAAAATAGGAAATTTTTTATCAAAACTAAAATTTGGTGAATTTTGAATACGCCCACCTACACGAATTAAATTATTATTTGCGTCAAAGAATACATTTAATTTAGAAATTTGATTGTAGCCTGATATATTCGTTATATTTTTATTATTTTTAAGCGCATAATAAATATCGGGAAACGATTCCTGTTGACTCAACTTTG
>CAJQZM010035226.1:2809-22704 GCA_907164665.1 Colias nastes
ATACCTCCTATTCAAAGGAAGTCCCTACCTCCTATTTAAAGGAAGTCCATACTTCCAATTTAATGGAAGTCCATACTTCCAATTTAATGGAAGTCAATACCTCCAATGTAATGGAAGTCCATCTATTTTCATTTCAAATAGAATATGAAATTCAAACGAGTTTACACGTCGTCGTCGTCGTTTCAGCCATGGAACGTCCACTGCTGGACGGCATGCATCCAGTGACTCCCAGCCACTTGAACCAGGTCGTCTGTCCATCTTGTGGGAGGTCGTCCCATGCTTAGCCGCCCAATGTACATGTAATGTCATAATAATATAAAATTATAACAATGGCGGTTGCGAGTCCAAAATACTTTGTCATATCTTGGTAATTACTACAAGTTACCACTTGTATTTATATTGTGGCTAAATGTTATGCATTAAACAAACATGGATATATCAATTTACCTAATCGATTTATAGTCTAACGACATTTTAAATATTTATTTCTAATTTTTAATTTTAATGAAATTGATTAAAGATATAAATCCTTACAGTAGTATATTATGTAGGTTGGTTGATGCTGTTCACGATAAGTAGCAGTCGTGAAAACGTTAAGACACTTAAATAGTTTGCCACTTGAATAATATAATAAAACTAGGTGTGGCTAACACACAGTATTTAGTGTATGCATTTTTTATCATATTATGTATATATTATTCAAACAAGTATATTTAAATATTTTATTTCATATTTATATTCGCATTTAAACGAGTCGCGGTATAAGCGTTGTATGCGTTCTGCGACTAAAATATTCATTAATGTGCGGGTAGTTCTTAAATGTTTCAACACAGTTTAATTCTGTTTAAATTTAAAATCGTTAGTTATTATTCCTTGAATGCAGGTCTATTTGTTTTATCAGTATTTATTGTTTAATTTCTTATAAGTGTATTATGAATTCGGTGTGTACATAGTAAGTTTATACATATATTTTCTCCTTCCGAGTGGAACAAATAAGCGCAATTAAATAGTGAGTGAGTAATTATTTTCCAACAACCTAAACAAGGTACTGTACATTAAAATATCTATTATCACAGAAGCCACTAAACTAGGTTTCCTCAATGTGAGATATACCGAATAATTAACTCAAAATAACAAGAAGTTTAACCTTTCCTGATTACATTATATTATGCTCACATGTCTTGAAAATAAATTACTTAAATTCAAATAAATTATTCAAACCAAAATAACCGCGTATTCTAATTACTAGATTAATATTCGACAGATTTTATTTTTATTTTGTCGTTCTATTTTAACTAGTGAAAGATTTCGGATTAGATTGAAATTGCATTTGTATTTAATATGAACCAACGGACGTAACAGTTATTCTTTGGTCTTTAATATTTCAAAATGAATTCTGGTATGTTATATGACACTACATACCATCTCTCTTTTTTTATTAAATTTCTTAAAACTTTTTATTGCACGCGTACTCTTTATATAACACTGACCTTTTACCTCGTCGCCACTTGTACTGTACTTACAGTACGTATAGATGTAGAATTGCACTGGCTCACCACTACACTCAATAGTGCGGGAACACGTCCATTCCAGTCCGGCATCGGCCGTCGACTGACTAATGACAGCTATGAGCTATCCCCACCACTGGTGTACGTGAGACAATGTATATATCTGTTTCACAGATACACTACACCGACCAATCTCACTAGCCGCGATTCTTGGCAAAGTTTTTGACTGCTTGCTCGATCGACGCCTCCAAAAATATGTAAACTTTAACGATGCGCAGTTTGGGTTTAGGCACGGCCTCTCCACAGAGCATGCTATATTAACATTAAAACAGACTGTGAAATATTACACAGACAGGAAGACACCTGTTTACGCAGCTTTTCTTGATCTGTCTAAGGCTTACGATCGTGTTTCTTACGAAAAGCTATGGGAAAAACTAAGATATCTTGAAGTTCCTTTTGAGATTGTTAGAGTGTTGCAATATTGGTATAACAACCAGTTTAACTCAGTCAGATGGGCGGGGGAGTATTCTGATAGATATGTGTTAGAGTGCGGCCTTAGACAGGGCGGCCTGACGTCTACGACACTTTTTAACATATATGTGAACCAGCTGATTGATGAACTCAGCAAGACTGGTATCGGGTGTTCTATCGATGGACTAACTATAAATAATCTTAGTAACGCGGATGATATGGTCTTGCTGAGTCCATCAATTGGTGCTCTCAGGCAGCTCATTAAAATTTGTGAGTCATATGCAGCTTCTCATGGTCTAGTATATAATGTAAAAAAATGCGAGCTTCTTGTGTTTAAAAGTAAGGGAGTCCCTGTACATGACATACCACCTGTGTATATTAATGGCAGTCCTCTTAAACAAGTAGTAGAGTTTAAATATCTAGGGCATATTGTGACAGAAGATATGAATGATATACAAGATATTGAGAGGGAGCGTAGGGCATTGGCAGTCCGCTGCAATATGCTAGCACGGAAATTTGCTCGTTGTTCTCCACAGGTTAAAGTTACTTTATTTAAAGCGTACTGTCAAACATTTTATACTTGCAGCCTATGGCTATCTTTTACGCAGCGGGCTTACAATGTCCTACGTGTACAATATAATAATGGCTTCAGAGTACTGTTGGGGCTTCCGCGCTTCTGTAGCGCGTCTCAGATGTTTGCAAATTGCCAGACCGACGATTTTTACGCGATAATGAGGAAAAGGGCAGCATCTATGATGAAGAGAATGCGTGAGAGTTCCAATGGTATTCTGAAGACATTAATTGAGAAAGTAGACGGTCCATTCCTTAAGCGGTGGGCAAATTTACATCGTACGCAATATAATTATGACAATGGATAATTTGGATAATTTTTAATGGTTTTAATCTTGTTTTTTTTTTTTTTTTTTAATTGTATGAATATAATTTGTATGGAATTTAATTTAATAATACGTATTACTAACATAGTTTGTAAGAATAATGTATACTAACACAAATATGGATGAATATCTGGAAATAAAATATTATTATTTATTTATAATTAGTGTTGTCAACTGGGAACAACGATGTAATGTAATATGGATGGGTTATTGTGTTTGTTACTAGATGTGCAAGAAAACTGGTGTATATTTTTATCAAACTCAAAACTTGCTCGACTTCGGAAAGCAGTTTCCACAGCAGTTCTTTCATGATGAATGGACATCAAAAATGGAATTAATTTAAACCGCTATTAATTATTATTAAGGCTGCTATAGTTTGATTCAAGTTTTATCTGCACATGAAGTAACAATTTCCTATGTAGGTAGAGTGACATTCATCACTCGTTTTTTGAACACACTTTTATTTGCTTCACCTGTAAACTTTACTGTAAACTTCAAATGTAAACGTCTCTATTAGATTTTATTTTGACCTAAACGGACAGATATAATTCAAACTTTGTATGCTTATCAGGGATCGGTGGTCGATGGACAGATTAAGCGTTTTTTTACCTAGATTAATTATTTATTTCACATATCCTTTTATATTGGTCACCTTAAAGTCCTGCTATAGTAAACAAATATCTAACTTTAAAAGTAAATCTCTATCCAGCATATACGAGTAATAAAACGATAAAGCTTAGATGCTACCAGCTATTTATTTCAGAAATAAATATGCCAATTTAGACCGTATTTCCTGCGAGGGCTAAATATTACGACGGTATTCATTAATCAAGTTATGTTATCTATTAGGGTCGAGGATCTGTAATAAGTCCGTATGCATACTTTACGACTCAAGGTTTAGTTGGAGATATTTTATGAAGATTCCAATTTAAAGGATAAAGAATTTGTCATATTTATGGCTGTGTTGTGACGTGTTTGCGCATCTGTTTTCTTTTCCCATTTCTGTATTGATCGTGTTTAAATTTATACCTCTCGATCTATTTATTTGGAAAACTTGAAGTACTTTCATGGCACATCCTTAAATGTATCTATCACTAAACAAAAAATGATCGATTTTATTATTTACTTATGTATCTTTAGAAATATTTATATTTTAGGAATGTAAAGGCAATGCTGTCTGGATACTGAAAAGTAAAATGAAAAGTCTAAATTATTTAGTGATGTTACATTTTTGAAACTCAGTGAAGTTGGATGGAAGGTCTTCTATGCAAAAACGACTGATCGAATTGGTATATAAATTTATATAGAAATATATTATAGTCTATATTGGTACATATATATGTACTAAAATGTAACCTGGTACAAGCAAGAAATGTCACGTATCCAGCTAGTTCAGTAGCAATAAGTTTCCACGAATTAGGAAATCGATGTTGTACAATTGTTAAGGCTAGCGAATTAACTTTAGTCCAAATAAAAACCTACTAGTTACCATTTATTTTTGAGAACAAAAATATATAAATATTTATATTCATTTCAAAGTGTTTGCTCCACACTACAATCAGGCGTCAGAAATAAGAGAAATATTCATAAGAGGCTTAGAGATGCTTCGTTAGTCAGGTAATGAATCTAGGGATTGTGGTAATATTAATATGCCTCCGTTCAGATTATCGTCTGGAGATATAGTGTTGTGATTATGTTTATTAGTTGTGTATCCTATATGATTCATATTATGGTTGGCAAAATATTGACCTATTAGGTATATTAACTCTGATTTATTGTTTTGAAGGTACTAATTTAGGTAAATGTCTTTTGTACTTTTCGTAATTCATACTATACTATCAAATGCAAACTTACTCATCATCATCATCATCATCATCATTCCAGCCCTTCAGGACGTCCACATAGGCATCCCCCAAAGATTTCCATAACGACCGATCACCAGCGGCCTGACTCCAGCGGCTCCCCGCCACTTTGATCAGGTCGTCTGTCCATCTCAAACTTACTCACTCAAACTTAATGAAATTAATAAACAATTATAACATTATGAATATTAATCACCTTAGTATATTTTTTTTAATTGTTACGCATTGTTATCAAGTACAAAAAATTGTCTTAGTGACTTAGTCTGAATACAATTATTGTATTTCATGTGTGCTTTGAAACGAAACTGAACTAAAACTCTCGATCCTTCAAACCTTATTACCAAAGAAATTTAAAATATCACTTAGTTGGACGCAAATATATTGTTGGCACGAGCAATTTATCGACTTAAACTGGTCCAAACCGCGGCCTATACGAATGGCTCTTTATTCCTGGTCGAGGCTCATTAAAATTGATGGGCTTATATTAAATGAGTAATTGACCAGGTCTATCTTACTAAAGAAATCGCTATAAACGGACTTTTTGAAGCCATAACGCCTTATATAAAGGTTTTAATGAAAATATTCGGTATTCCGGCTAACGGGAGTGTAAGCGATTGTTTTTGAGAATTGCTTTTTGGTAACACGTTTTTTAGATATATCGAGTTGGTTTATTACTGAGTTCAAAATGTGCAGTTTATTTTTATGAGCCCTTAAATATTAAACCATATTAACATGAGTTATTGTGCTGAGATATATCGTCGCCGTAGAAGAGAAATTAGATAACTAACAAAACTGTTTTTACGAGAAAAAGCTGATTTAGTGTATTTTTTTCACAAAAACCGAAATAAATATTTTACTGTTAACATTTTTACTGTAGGTTTTTTTATATGTTATTAAAGGGTTAGTTATGCATGTTTTTAGTTTATTGTAAACCCGATATCATGTTACCTTAATATTTAAGAAATAATTTAAAAGTTATCTAATTTTGCTCCAACGAGATTTCGGAACTTACATGTAGTTATCTACTTTATTAAGTTAGTTGTTCAGTTTTGTCCGTGTGAGTTAAAGACAATCAGTTTTAAATCGAAATGATAATTAACATTGTTCAATTATTCTTCTGCAAATAAAATATATGAAGAACATTTGTCTAATTTTTTCGGATAATCTAAAGTAAAAAATTGAATAAATCTTTGTATATGAATGACTGATAATTACTAAAAAAATACATTCAATAAAAAATTAAAAAAAAACATTTGAAAGTGTGATAATTCATCGTGAAGAAGATCGTGCAGTACCGCATCGTACTCTCCAAAGTGTATCCGATAGAAGACCGATAAGCTGGCCACTCTGCGGCGATGACCGAGGCTCTGGAGTTTTTTGCCACTAGGTCATCGTCGTTTATGAGCCTCTTGGCACGCCTCTCTATCGCCTAAGCGCCTCCAGCTGGTACTTTTTTTTTTTTTTTTTTTTTTTTTTTTTTTTTTTTTATGTCAGAGCAAGCAAAGGAGCAGATGGGCCACCTGATGTTAAGTGGTCACCACCGCCCATAAACACTTGTAACACTAGAAGTGTTACAGGTGCTTTGCCGGCCTTTTAAGGACAAATAAGCTCTTTTCTTGAAGGCCCCAATGTCGTAGTTGTTCGGGAACACCGCAGGTGGCAAATCGTTCCACAGTTTCACCGTACGCGGAAGGAAGTTGCGGGTGAAGCGGACAGTGGTGGAGCGCCAACCATCCAGATGGTGCGGATGGAACTGGTTTTTACGGCGTGTGGTCCGGTGGTGGAACTGTGCGGCTGGTAAAAGGTGGAACAATTCCTCAGAGCACTCCCCATAGTAGATTCTGTACAGTATACAGAGAGACGCAACGTCTCTTCGCACTGACAGTGGATCGAGCCTATCGGAAAGCCTACGGTCATCGACAATTCGAGCTGCTCGACGTTGGATGCGGTCAAGAGGAAGGAGTTGATACTGTGGGGCTCCGGCCCAGAGATGAGAACAGTACTCCATATGCGGTCGCACCTGAGCCTTGTACAGCTGAAGTCGGTGGGCCGGCTTGAAGTACTGTCTCGATCTACTGAGCACACCAAGTTTTTTCGAGGCTAATTTAGCCTTCGCTTCCAAATGACTGCGGAATTGAACGTCACTCGAGATTTCAACTCCGAGGATTCCGATTTTCGGCGATATACTAAGGGGAGTACTCTTAAACCGAGGTTCTACGACAAATGGGGTCTTTTTAGCGGTGAACGCGCAAACCTGTGTCTTTAGGGGATTGAACTCGACAAGATTAAGTTCGCCCCATTCCGAGACTTCTTGGAGAGAAGACTCGACTTCAGACACAAGTTTGTTTCGACTCTCATTGAGGCTTTCCTTTGAGGTGTTTGCACGGCCAGGATAAAGAGCATCCCCCGTACTGTCGTCTGCATAGCAATGAATGTTACTGATTTGTAACAAATCATTGATATGCAGAAGAAACAGTGTAGGAGATAGCACGCAGCCTTGTGGGACACCAGCATTCACATGAAGAGGCTTAGAGCAAGAACCGTCGATAACGACCTTAATGCTCCTCTCTTCCAGGAAGCTGGCAACCCAATCGCATAACCTCGCAGGAAGTCCGAAAGATGGTAATTTCGCTAGAAGTGCCTTGTGCCAGACCCGATCGAAGGCTTTCGCTACATCCAAACTTACAGCCAATGCCTCCCCTTTACTCTCAACCGCCTCCGCCCATCTGTGAGTGAGGTACACCAAAAGATCACCAGTCGAGCGACCACTACGGAAACCGTATTGCCGGTCGCTTAACAGCTGGTTCTCCTCCAGGTACCTCATGAGCTGGCAGTTAATAATGGATTCCATTATTTTGGAGAGTAAAGAAGTGATGGCGATCGGTCTGTAGTTAGAC
Source organism: Colias nastes (assembly GCA_907164665.1). Classification (NCBI taxonomy): domain Eukaryota; kingdom Metazoa; phylum Arthropoda; class Insecta; order Lepidoptera; family Pieridae; genus Colias; species Colias nastes. The sequence goes on from CAJQZM010035226.1 coordinate 10,444, forward strand.
GGATTTGAGCGATCGCCTTTTTTAGGGATTGGGTGGACAAGAGCAGTCTTCCACGAATTCGGAACAATGCCTTTGGCGTAAGAGAGCCGAAAAAGACGCGTTACAACCGGTGCCAACTCAGGAGCACATGTCCTAAGCACAATAGGGGAGACTCCATCCGGCCCTGTCGACTTATGGATGTCAAGGGAAAAGAGAGCATTTCGAACGGCACGTTGTGTAAAACGTATATCCGCCATTGAATGGTTGCACCGCGGGATGGTCGGCGGTGTCTTTCCCCTGTCATCAAGAGTCGAGTTCCTAGCAAAGAGAGCGCCCAAGAGTTCGGCTTTCTCTTTAGCGGAATGGGCCAGAGAGTCTTCGTCCTTGTGCAAAGGTGGAAAGGATGAACGACAGAAGTTACCTTGGATGGCCTTGGCGAGGGACCAAAACGCCCGTGTTCCCGAAGGAAGTCGCGTTAGTCTATCGCCAAGTGCACCAATGTAACTAGATTTAGCCCTAGCGATTTCTCTCTTGTAGGATCTGGAGGCAGAGTTGTACTTCTTCCTGATGAGACCAACGCTTGGATCGCGACACGCCGTTGCTGCAACCCAGGCTTGAAAAAGTTCCTGTTTCTGGCGAGACGCCATGTTACAGGAACGTCCAAACCAAGGCTTGGATCTGCCACCGACGGGCACAACAGAGTATGGCACAAATAGTTCCATACCCTGCAGTACCACGTCAGTGACAGACTCAGCACAAGTGTTGGGATCCTCCGAGGAGAAGCAAACAGGCCCCCATGGGTAGGAAGCGAAAAAACCACGCATTCCGTCCCAGTCTGTCGACCTGTAGTGCCACACACGGCGTCGAGCTGCAGGTGTCTGCTGTTTCGAACCCATAAGTGGCACCATACTCCGTATCAGGCAATGGTCTGATGACCCCAGTGGGGCCACGACGGAGACCTGATAGTTTTCGGGGTGTGTGGTCAGCAGAAGATCCAGAAGAGAGGGAGTATGGCCCTCCACATCCGGTATTCGCGTAGGCGATGAGACCAGCTGTGTTAGGCCATAGGCTAGAGCAAAATCGTGTACAGTTCGTCCCGCTTGGCGGAACCGTCCCAGAGATGAGAGCAGTATTCCATGCACGATCGGACTTATGCTTGATAAAGGTTGAGCAACTGTCCCGGGCTGAAATACTGTCTCACCTTCGCCAGAGTTCCAAGCTTTTTTGAGGCTACTTGGGCTTTTGATTCTATGAAGGAACCAAAGTTCAGAGTAGGCGTTAAGGTGATACCAAGAAGCTCGAGGTGGCTAGTTATCGGCACGGACACACCTTGGAAATTCGGACTCAGGTGGAATGGACTCCGTTTAGCGGAGAATAGACACGCCTGGGTCTTAGACGCATTGAACTTGACCAGATTGGCATCGCCCCAGTCGGAGACCGCCTGTAAGGACAAGTTCATGCGATCAACCATCGCCTCCCGTAGAGACTGAGTTTGTGCCGTACTGGCTCGCGCGTTGGATACATATCTCTCCACAACAGTGCTATCGTTTGCGTACCCATAGATACCGGGTTTCAGCAGATCGTTGATGTGTAGCAGGAAGAGTGTTGCGGAAAGAACTGATCCCTGAGGCACTCCGGCATTTATAGCCATTTGGTCGGACGAGCAGCCGTCGACGGCCGACGACCGGGTAGAAGCGAAGCGACCGGTCTCTTAAAAAATCTGATATCCAGGCGCAGAGACCAGCAGGCAGACCGTAGGATGGAAGCTTGCCAATAAGACTATCATGCCAAACCCTATCAAAGGCCTTCGAGATATCAAGGGAGACAGCAAGTGCTTCACCATGATTCTCGATGGCCTCACTCCAGATGTAGGTGGCGTACGCTAGAAGATCCCCAGGTCCGCGGTCCACGGTTTCGGCGGAACCCGTATTGTCGGTCACTGAGGAGGTCGTTCGCTTCTAGGTGTGCCAGGAGCCGGCTGTTCAGTACACGTTCCATAGTCTTACAGAGTATGGACGTGACTGAAATTGGCCTGTAGTTGGAAGGATCGGCATGACTGCCTTTTTTGGGCACAGGCTGCACGTTGGCAAGTTTCCATGATTTCGGTACTATTCCAGTCGTCAACGAAAGGCGAAAGAGGCGTGTCAAAACATGAGCAAGTTCAAGCGCACAGGTTTTAAGAACTATGGCTGGAATTCCATCAGGTATAATCGTAAAGTGTGCGCAGGCGATTATTCCATAACTATTACAGATATCAAAAAACTTTATACTGACATTGAAAGTACTATACCTAATGAGTAAAATGACAAAAATAACTTTTTAAAAATAAAACGAGAATTATCCAAAAATGTTACATGAAACGCTCCTATGGGATAATGATCCCTAGCTTGGTCGTTATCTCCAACTTCTCGATTTTCTCTTGCTTCTTCGCTGTCTTTAGCATCTTCATTTTTTTAGATTCTTCATTTTCTCTGCCTTCTTTATTTGCTCTACCTTGTTCGTTTTCTTTCGATTCACCATGCTCCCTTAGTTCCTGAAAGTCTGTTTCACAATCTGTGGTTTCAGCGATCGTACGATCGTAAAAAATAGTGTTTTTTTTTAAATAATGTACATTGTTCGTTTTTGCCACATCTTTCTTTTTGCATTCTCAGAATTTGCGGCGAGGCGAAAATGATTAACGCTCATTATGCATTTTATTTAACACCTTATGGGTTTATCTTGAAAGTTAATCATTTATTAGTCAGTTATTCAATTTTTCTTCTCAATTTATACTTCCATTATTGAATGTTCATTTTTGTTACAGAACCCTACTTTTGTTTATATCTTACGAACAAAACGAGATTTCAAAGCGAGGGTAAGGTCAAAAGATGCGGCCAACTTTAAACTTTAATATAATGCAAAAAAGTAGATTTTGGAAAAAATGCTAGTTGTTCGATTTCTCTTCTACGGCGACGATATCCTCATTCCGTCAGCAATTTTCAATATTATGTACTACGAAGTGTACATAATTATTATCAGATAGGGGTAATTATTCCAACACAGATGCTACAATTCAAACCATAAGGTTTAAATACCTACTAGGTAGTAGGTTTAAATACCTACTATATTATATCTAGTCTAAATATGTGTATATTCTGCAAAATTCCAGACCCAAGTCACCCTATGTGGTCATTGGTTGATTGATTGTGTCTCTTTGTTTCTCTATGTAGAGCCATTACAATTTAGTGAACTATCAATTAAAAATGTTTCCAAATGAATGCATTATCTATTATATCAAAAGCATCAATAATTTTCCATTATTCATAAAAAATTATATTGGTGGAACATGTTCTATACTAATTGATATTCGAGCCTCACTAAATTGCAAAGTTCTGAATAGTGTAATAGAAAACTGTGTTGATAGATATTGTTTATTGTTATATCCTTTTTCTTTGCATACGTATTTAAAGGGAATAAAAACTTATAAATAGAAAAAACAAATTATCAAAGTATTTTTCATCGGAGATAAGCAGTAATTGCTTACGATTTATCTGCAGTTCGTCTAATTAAGAAAATAAACAGGCCCACAATGTATAAATTGCTCTCGTTATGAAAACTGATTGCGTGAAATGAATCTCCCTTTTAGGCAGTTTATGAACGAGTAGTTAAATACATAATATAATTATAATTACTTGAAATAATATTTATATGATATCTAAAATATGTTAAACAATGTGGCATATGACAGATTTGACTTGATGCTAAATTAAATTTTTCATACAAATTTATTTTTGCTTTTGCCTCCATGAACTGTATTTTACACGAAAAAGGCAGGCTTTACTAAATCTGTTTCTGTTACGAAGACAGAAGATAGAAGAAGGCATAGCAAATATACCTACACAATGTTCCTATAAGAATAATAAATAAAGGTTGGTATAGTTGTAGTGACCTTGCTTTTAAAGTCGTGGGTTCGATTCCTACTCAGGGCAAATATTTGTGTATCTGTATCTGGGTGTTAATTATCCATTTAAGTGTGTATTCCTGAAATATATATTTTATTATATAATTAGTCCTGAAACATTTTTTATTCTATTAATTCATTCATTCTACACTCACTTCAAAAATAACAATGTCAATTAAATTCTAGACACGTCTATAAAAAGATTCGTGTATACTCAGCCTTACAGCGTTATTATTTTCATTAGTTTAATCCACAGGTCTCCACGTAGGTCTCGGTAATTATTCGAGATCTAATAATTTTAGATTGTTCTCTCATACCAACTTCTTATAGACCGGGAGATATTGACACAAAATTTCGAGTCATTTGTAACAGGATGGCGGTTCTACAGGGTTCTTAGTACGCAATGACAAAAAGAAAAATGATGGTGTGAACGCTGGTACCGGCGGCTTAGTCGCGTGGGCGTTAGTCGAACTCGTCGGAAAATAGCGAAAGTCAAACGATTTGTAACAGTATGGCACATATTTTTCCTGTAAGTTTGAGGATCAACGAATATAAATACAAAATTTCAAAGATCTAGGTGTTGGAAATCTTCACTTATATAAATTAATAATAAATTAATTTTTCAAGTATGACAGCACTTTTTCCCCCTACTAGAAGTATGGTAAATATAATAATGGTCACATTTTATCAAATACTCTCCAAAAATCCAAATGCAATACTGGTACAAAAAGTTTGGCGAAATAAAAATTTTTTGCAGATTTTCGGCGGTATGGCGACCATTTGAAATCGTCCGAAAAGTATGGCATGGCGATTTTCGTAAATGGCTGCACGACGATGGTTACCTGTGCAAAAGTTAGCCTGGTACAAATGGTTGAATAATTGTTTTATTTAAATCAACACATTCGCGTCGGTATGGCGGGCTGTAGGTAAGTCACACCGGAAAAGTATGGCATGATACTACCGCCTACTTCTTTTTTATGGGCTATCGGTAAATTCTAAAATATATGTGTTACAAATCGTTTGACTTTCGCTATTTTTCCGACGAGTTCGACTAACGCCCACGCGACTAAGCCGCCGGTACCAGCGTTCACACCATCATTTTTCTTTTTGTCATTGCGTACTAAGACCCCTGTAGAACCGCCATCCTGTTACAAATGACTCGAAATTTTGTGTCAATATCTCCCGGTCTATTATGCCATTTTTAGCTAGAAAGAGAGGTATTATTTATTATCAAGGGTTGTCACAAAGACGGCAAAAAAACGTTTACGGCGTTTTTTTATCTATCATTTATATTTGTTTAAATTGAACTGTTTAGTTAAAGTTTGTATACAGATTACATATTAAAATGTTGCTTTAAAAAATATAATAAAGATATATATTTTTAGTGGAACAAGTTCTCTTATTAATTGGATCCAATTTTAGTTTATGTAATCGAAGGTAAACTCATTTAAATACACAAATCGTAAAGTCATTATACTACTTAGAGCTAAACATAATTATTATTAATCGTAGAGCGTACTCCTCCCTCAAAGGCCGGCAACGCACCCACAATACTCCAGAGTCTGTGGTTGTTCATGGGCGGGCGGTGCCAATCATCGCTTTCTGTCCGGTGACGCGCAAGCTCCTTTCCTTATACATAAAAAAATCATCCACTTTTGGTTTACTTTTTTCAAAGGATAAAAATATACCAAAGTAATATTTCATTTTAATCTCTTTAGAATGAACATTGCAACATTGTATTGAACAAAATGATGTATAACACAAGATATTGATCTAAACTAAAAACGTCACTTGTGTGAAGATACTCTCACAATAAGATATACAAGTACATAGTAATGATTAGATACTATAATTGCATTCGTAACAGTTTATTTCAATTAAAACATATTTCTATTTAAGTCAGGAAATTTGAACAGTTTATCACATTTCAACTTTTTGTATATATTATTAAATATTAATTGCATTAACAAGCAATTTGATCCATTTGTTGCTTATATTTCTTCCATTTATTTATATTTTAAGGTAAAATTTTCAGTAATTAGTTATATAAGTTATATTCAGGTAACATTTACCTACAGAACTATCCGACAGGAATCGATAGGAGTTTAAGGTTCGATTTTGCATATAGGTCTTTATTCCAATGAATTTCGCTATAATATTACTATTGTAATCATATTATTAGTAATAGTAAAATAGTATTTCGTAGTAGTATTCGTTCTTATTGCTGAAGGTTTTAAATAATAATTACCTAAATGAAATCTCTACGCTTATATTATGCGAAGGTACCAAATCACACGAGAAAGTTTTTTTTTTAAGTTTTAATAATATGTCAAAAATAATATGTATTGCTCTTCAGCTTTTTTATCTTTCGGAAAACTCATGAGCAATATTTAATTATTATTTACGCTTCATTAACATCACAAATAAATAATAGTTTTATAAGATTACCATTATAACACGAAAACATCCTGACTTATTCGACGCTAAGTACGCTTTCATATTATAATTTTTCAACATGACATTAACCTGTTATGACCTGGAATTTACAGATTTCTTTAGTCGGACTTATTGAGACGTTAACAAAATGTCAAGTACTCTATTTATTTTTATGATACATTACACATTGCTATCGCAAAAGGAAGTTACTTTGACATTATCTGTGAAATAATGATGTTGTTCTTTCTGCTAAATTAATTAACTTGAATCCTGTTATATATTTCTTACCATATTATGCACAGTTTATGTTTTAAGTGTTACGTACGATGTGCTTATTGAGTCAAGGATTGGTCAAAATAAAAGTGTAAATTATTGCCAAAATTCGGGAAATCTTCGCGTTAACATAGTCATTTTATGTGGCATTTATAGCCTAGGAAACAACATACGTAATTTTAAGATATAATTATTTACTTACTTGCCTTATTTCATATCGATTTAACATAATATTGTAGTGTGTGTTATTATTCACAGTAATCAAATATCGTAAATTCAGCGGTTTGTGACGCGGCGAATGGCGACACTCCTGCGAGAGCCAGTCGCCTGCCACTCGCCTATCTAAGTTAACGTGTAATAAATTATAAATTTATAAATGTAATAAAGTAGTTCAGCACATACAGTATTTTATTGGAAGACCCCAGCCTCTGTACACTAAACTGGTGACCCCGACGAAGAACTCTCGAAGAAAGTTTGTAGTGAAGGGAATCGGCGTAATTAGTGACATTGGCTGTGGGGTAAGTTTTGTTCGAGATCAAATTCCACGCGGCACGGCGACAGGAAGTTAGCGTGACGCAATCGAAGAGCGCGCGTGGCACGTGGCGACTACAGCGGCAGGCGACTCACCAGCTCATCGGCTAGTAACTCATCGGCTTAATAATGAATAAAGCAGCAGCATCAGACACGCAGATCAAGGAAGAGGCGTCAGGCGCGGCGTTGGCATCGATAAGCGTGTCCACCAAGCTACCAGAATTTTGGACAGACTTGCCAAGGTTATGGTTCGCACAGTTCGAGTCTGTGATGGCCCCACAGAAGCAGGGGGAAGAGACCAAATTCAACCTGGTCATATCGAAACTCGGAAAAGAGGCCATTCAGCAGGTCAGCGACCTCGTGATGTCACCACCCGCCCAGGACAGGTATACGGCGCTTAAGGAGAGGCTGCTGCAGGTTTATGAAGAGAGTGCCGAAAGACAAATGCAGAAGTTGGTGTCGGAGCTGGAATTGGGTTCGCAAAGACCCTCCCAGTTTTTAAGGCGCATGAAGGATCTGGGTCGCAGCGCACAAATTGCGGACAACACACTCAAGAGCCTGTGGTTGTCGAAAATGCCGTCATCAGTTCGAGCAGTCATGGCGGTTTGTGAAGATCAGTCTCTGGACAAGCTGGCGGCCATGGCAGACAAGATTACCGAATACACCAATGTCGGGGATGTGGCAGCCGTGTCATGCAAGAAGGAAACAGATGAGCAGCCGGACGAGAAGATGAGCAGATTGGAGCTGGAGGTTGCAGCGCTCCGCGCCGAACTGAGGGGTCGCGGGCGCTCTAGGAGCAACGACAGACGGACCGACTTCAGGAGAAGATCGACATCGCGGCCGAGAAGAGCACCTGGAGACCCGGACTGGCTGTGCCGTTTTCACTTTCGGTACAGATCGAGAGCTAACCGCTGCGAGCAACCCTGCGCGTGGCGAGCCAAGCAGTCGGGAAACTAGACGGAGTACATGCGGGCGCGGTGGACGGATGTACTCAAGGTCAGGTAACCAAAAGCCATCGTTTATTAATTAGAGATAATTTAACGAAATATAGTTTTTTGATCGATACAGGCGCTAACATTTCCGTCATTCCAAAGTGGTGTGTTAGAAAGCCTATCGAAAAAGTCGATCTAAAGTTGTATGCTGCAAATGACAGCGAAATTAAATGTTATGGAATATGTAATTTAGAGTTATCGTTGGGCCTAAGACGGTCATTTAAATGGCCTTTTGTCGTATGTGATGTAAAACAGCCGATAATAGGTGCCGATTTTTTGAAGAATTTTAAATTAAATGTAGATTTGTATAATAATAAGTTAATCGATTCAGTTACCAGTTTAAATGTCTGTGGAATTAAAAGTACACATTTTTTCGGCACTATTAAAAGTATAAATAGCAACCATCCTTACGCGGATTTACTGGAACAGTTTCAGGACATCACGCGCCCGCCAGCCTTCAAGGATGTCCCAGAGCATTCCGTGTATCATCACATCGAGACTACTGGACCACCTGTGCACGCGCGTGCCAGGAGGTTACCGGCCGACAGGTACGATAGGGTTAAAAAGGAATTCCAATTGATGCAAGAGCTAGGCATATGTAGACCTTCAAATAGTGAGTGGGCCAGTCCTTTACATATTGTACCTAAAAAGGATGGTGGTATCCGACCCTGTGGGGACTACAGGATGTTAAACGCAATTACAAAGCCAGATCGTTATCCGATACCTAGGGTACAAGATTTTACGTATGGGTTACATAATAAGAATTTTTTTTCAAAGTTAGATATTTGTAGAGCGTATCATTTTATAGGTATTAATCCAGACGACGTTAAAAAAACAGCCATTATTACGCCGTTTGGGCTTTTCGAATTTCCAAGAATGACGTTTGGCCTGCGTAACGCGGCACAAACATTTCAAAGATTTATTGACAATAATACAGTTTTATCAGGCATAGAACAATTGAATTATGGCAGCGACCGTACAGGGGGCAAAGGTCAGTCAGTCGTGTTCGGTTACATAGATGACGTCATCATAGGATCGGATAACCCCGATATACATAGAGAACATTTACGATTAATATTTGAGAGGTTGAGTAAATATAAAATGTCTATTAATTTAAGTAGTGTGTAAAGTGTTTTTGGACAGTCCTCTATAGAATTTTTAGGCTATTTAGTTTCAGAAAAGGGCATAAGTCCGATGCCGGAAAAAGTTAAAGCTATCGAGTCATATCCGAAACCGGAGACAGTAGAACAATTACGTAGATTTTTGGGCATGTTAAATTTCTACAGAAATCATATTCCTAACGCTGCTCGAGTTCAGGGAGTTTTAGATAGGTATTTACACGGGACTAAAAAACGAGATAAGACGCGTATAGATTGGACAGACGAGGCGAATAGTGCATTTGAAGTGTGTAAAGAAAATTTAAAAAATGCCGTTACTATTGCGCATCCAATATCTAGTGCCAAATTAGGGTTAATGACCGACGCGTCAGATTTTAGTATAGGGGCAGTGTTAAATCAGCGGGAAGGAAATTCTTGGAAACCTTTAGGATATTTTTCAAAAAGATTATCGGAACCGCAAAAGAAGTACTCCACATATGACAAGGAGCTTTTAGCGATTTATTCAGGAATAGTTTACTTTAGGGATTTAATCGAAGGCAGAAATTTAACAGTTTACACGGACCATAAACCTCTCACTTTTGCTTTAAGTAAATTAAGTTCTAATAAAGAGTTACCTAGGCGAGCGCGTCAATTGTTGTATATTAGCGAATTTACAAGCGACATACAACATATTCAAGGCACTGAAAATCAAGTGGCCGACGCTTTATCGAGAATCGAGAGTATCGTATGTCCTAGTTCGAGTGAATACATGGAGGTTGCGAGAGCACAGGCGACAGACGCTGAGCTCGCAGATTTGATGAAAACAAATGATAAATTGCAATGGAAACAGTTAGCGCTCGATAATAATGACGATATTAAAATATATTGTGAAACATCAGCTCAGAATATTAGGCCGTATATACCAGCACAGTTTAGGAAAAGTATTTTTAATAAATTTCATGACGTTTCCCATCCCGGAGTTAGAGCATCGCGCGCGTTAGTTAGTAAAAAAGTTTTTTGGCCAGGCATGAATAAGGACGTGGGGACCTGGACCAGGACGTGCGTTAGGTGTCAGAGAAGTAAGGTTATTAGGCACACTGTTTCAAAACTTAGCGATTTTAACAATAGCGAGCGTTTTGAACATTTGCACGTGGATCTGATAGGACCTTTACCGGAAACCGAGCACGGTTTCCGTTATTGCGTCACTATGATCGATAGGTTAACGCGGTGGCCTGAGATTTGCCCTGTGAAGGACATGACTGCGGAGTCGGTAGCTAGAGCAGTTTATGAAGGATGGATTTGTCGTTTCGGTTGTCCTAAAGTTATTACCACCGATCAAGGTAGACAGTTTGAAAGCGAATTGCTTACAGATTTAATGAAATTATTAGGTATTCAAAAAACGAGAACTACCCCGTACCACCCGCAGTGTAATGGTAAGATAGAAAGGTGGCATAGGTCCTTGAAGTCGGCTCTGGTGGCTAGATTGAACAATAATCTAGCATGGTTAGTAGAACTACCTACGGTCATGTTAGGATTGAGAGCAGCTTGTCAAGCAGACACTGATAATATCAGCGCGGCGGAATTTGCTCTGGGTCATTGTTTAAGGTTGCCGGGAGAATTTTGTTCGGATAAAAGTACGAAAATTGATAATCCACATTCGTTTATAAGTAAGTTAAGAGACACTTTGAATAAAATTAAGCCCATAAAAAGGGCATGTAAAAATAGTAATAGTACGTTTGTGCATGCTGATCTAAATTCCTGTTCACATGTTTTTCTAAGAGTGGACGTGGTACGGAGACCGCTAACGCCTCCGTACAGCGGACCATATAAAGTTTTAGAAAGAAATAGTAAAGTTTTTAAAATATTAATTGATAATAGAGAATGTAATGTGTCGATTGATAGACTTAAGCCTGCGTATATTTTAGAAGAAAATGAAGTTAGACATGACAGTAGATTAGATCAGCATAGTGAGGCTAGTGTGTGCACGCCTTTAAAGAAATCACGTAGTGGCAGAATAATTAAAAGACCTGTAAGATTTTTGGACTGTAATTAGGTTAAATGGTGCATTGGCATTTTTGTTATAACTTATAAGTAGGCACGCGAAGGTTGCGTAATGTCATCTCAGCACATATTAATGTTATAAGTAAATGTTAGGAATATTTGTATTCATTTTATTTCAAATCTCGGCTCAACCAGTTAATTATATATAATAATAATATATAAATTTGAGTGTCGGCTCATTTCACATAGTTTAAACTTTAAAGTTATCAGCATCAAACAATATTTAACAAAATGGGAAAAACATATTCGGTTGAAAAGAAAGATGAAGAAATTGTTATCGCTCAAAACGGAGCGAATCACGCCACAGCATCTAATACTGATTTTAAATTGGAAGTGTTGAGCATCACGGTGACGGTTATGGCAGTCATCCTTTTTGTGTTGTGCGCTATATTAATATACAAAGTTTGTGTTATACGTGCAAGGAAAATGTTAAGGAAGGAATTAAATTGTAGTCAAGGTACAGATTTAAATGTTTTGTCACAGCGTAAACTCCATAGAAATCTAAATAACAAGGCACTAGAAGTCGTAAGCGCGCGTGACATTTTCGCCGCTCAGGTGGTTACCATACCACAAGTCTGTTCGTCGCTTGTTCAGTTGTTCCTGACACGTGTGTGAATAAACATGGTGTGTTACAGCATTTCCCAGTGCGGAAATTCTTCCATAAATTGTAATTATACTAATAAAGGAATAACATTTCACCGGCAAGTATTTTTGTTTATAAATATTACCGTGTTTCCTTAAAATTAAACAATATTTACAAGTAATACGAATGACACATTCAACCGTTCCTCTCATCACGTTTAGCTATACATTGCCTTTTACTATTGTCAACATCTGACAGGTCGGTTGTTATAACTGCCAGATGTTATCAAATGACAATTACAAGAAGCAATGTACTGCATTGTTAACGATAAAGAGTAAATAGTCGCAAGCTAGTGATGTGATGTGTAAA
>CAJQZM010035229.1:0-13625 GCA_907164665.1 Colias nastes
TAATTACACTCCTCACTCTATGAAATCATTTCGTATCATGTTGTTAAATTTCTCATAGTTCTAAAACGATGTTCACATCAACATAAACAAACTCAAATCAAATAAACACGGTAATAATTTATAGACAAAACTTTATTGCTCTTAAAAAAAGTGTGGGCGGAAACTAATCCATATTTTTCTGTGGGTAGGCTGGGTCCGAATGATTTATTTCATACTCATTATGGTTAAACTACCGAAATTATCTCAAAGGAAGGTATTATAATTCGTCTGCCAAGTAATCAAACTGATTCGAGCATACGAACCATTGTCGTATTATGAGATAAATCAATTTATATTACTGTTTTACCGTATTAATTAATTAAGAACACCCGATTTCAGCCCAACTACCTATTATAAAATACAAAATTAACGAGAAAACAACTTTATAGTACGCACTCGTATTTCCAAAAAACGTACAAAAATGAAAAAACGCAAGAGTTTTAATTAAAACTTATCTGAAGTGGACACTATAAGCTTTCTGTGGAAAATTTGAAAAATTGCATTTAAAGCACGCTTCGTTTTCGCTACAATTTATCTTGGTTTCAAATTACGGTGCCGTCACAGCGAATAGCTTGACGAATTAAGGGTCACTATGAAAGTGAACGTGGTTCAGTGAAAGCCTTATTATGCATTCCAGCAACTTCCACGCCTCTGGGGAGCTATCGCAGACTCTGGAACACCTATTTTTCGGGTCAATGTCAGTATTAACATAAACTTTTTTACAATGAGCACTTAGGCTTTGTAATTAAAAGGCATAGCGTAACGATTACCCTCTGGAGTTCTCTTAATGGCCGTAAAGGGGGGTATTTTTAGGCAGTGGAATGATGGATGAGATCGCTCTCTTGTTTGGTTTTACTGATAAATTTATGGGTTTCGTAACCTACATTGGTTAGGAATAATTACGTGATTTCAAGATAAATCTGACTTTAAGATTTATTACTTAAGTATGTACACCTTATAAATTTATTGAATTGGAATATTTTTGAACTTATTTGAACTATTTGAATTTAAAATGTTTAAATCGGAACTCGTTTACAATTTTTTTTATTAAATTCTTCAAATATTATACCTTCCTAGACATCTTACCTATTTAGAAAATGAAATCAAGAGATCATAATTAAATAATTATTTTTATTTTACGTTTCAATTATCACAAGGCGTAAGCCAAAGTAATTAATCAAACGTTCATATATTTCATATCTGATGACGAAATTGAAATATCATGCAAGCATGCGAGAACAACATGCAACAATGAAATGTGAAGAGAAATGATAGGTTATTATATTATCATAAAGTATATACCCTAAAGAATCGATCCGTTATGGTGCTAGAAATTGCAACCTCTATGTATTCGAAATGATCTGCTTTCTCCAGAAACGCAAACTACACGTTCGTACAGATATTATATTGTACTAGCTGTGCTCTGCGGTTTTACCCGCAGTGCTCCGCTCCTGTTGGTCTTAGCGAGATGATGTCCTATAACCTTCCTCGATAAATGGGCTATCTAACACCTAAAGAATTTTTATAAAACAGACCAGTAGTTCCCGAGATTAGCGCATTAAACAAACAAACTCTTCAGCCTTATAATATTAGTATAGATTTAAGTTTATTTCCTTGTGTAACAACCAAATTCAGCGCCAGCCCGTTGCTGGCACAAGATCATAAAGTTTAAGTTAATATTCAGTTTGTTGAATGGCCTAGCTGTAATTTAATATTTTAATAACATTAAAGATTGCAATATTACAGTCATTATGTAAACTTTTGAGGTGATATTAGGTAACGGTGCTTATGAATAAAATATAATATGATAGTATTGTATTATATTATCTGTGGTGTTACGTTAAACTAAGCTACTAAGAAGTAAATTGTAAGACAGTGTATCTACAACACACCCGTCAATAATCTACATAGGTATAGAAAATACATAGGAAAAAAATATATCAGAATTGAACATAAAAACAATGTGACGTCATCTTGATACTCTGAACTGGGTTAAATCCGTCTAATGGTCGTCACTTAACTCACACGATGGATGCAATCTCACATCTAAAGTTTCAGAACGTGAGTCTACAACGTTCCAACCCATGTATCGTAACGATTATGATTGGCGAATTGTTCACTTATACTGTTAGAAATACATTTTATTATTTGGAGATGAAATCGTAATTTGTTGTTAAATAAGTAAAAGCTATCCAAAGAATGACACGCTGAGATCTCTTATTAGCGGTACTATATTATACCTATAGGTAGGTATTTAATTTGTAGTTGATTTATTCTGGTGATGAAAAACCTAAATTAAACACAAGTTCAACTGAAATTTTTAAAATAATACGAAAGTTTGATGTAAATAAATTTTTAGACTTTAGAGCGTGTTTTACTGAAATATGTACCTTACCCGTCTCTACCAACATTAAAACAATATGCAGCCTTTTTATCGAGGACTGCTTTTTCACAAAAGCCTCAGTTTTTACACGTATGACCTCCTTGGTCTAGTGGTTAGAAGTGGAGGTCGCATGATAAAAACCAAAATCGATATAAATGTAATTCTTGCCGAATTAATAATTTTAACGAGCAATCAGCCATATTTATTTTTAATGAAACTTCCAAACCTTAATCGAGTGAAAGTTCTACAATACATTCCCACTTATTTTTCTTATAAGTACTAAGTACCCTAAAAAAATAATCACGTAATATTTACCTGAAATTCATTCAACCAAATTATATTCGCTTGAATTATTTATCAAAATATTTAGCTTAATTACTCATTCAAACCTCATGCCTCCTCATGCTCATATTCAGGCTGAGTACATTACGAAATTAAATAAACCAATTATAAAGATTTGTTACGTAATCATACGGCATACCTACGAGTATACAATATGTATACACCAACAATATAATATTATGTTTTCACGTTTCATTGTTTGTTGATACTGTAATGAAATTTGGATTGTAGTTTATATAGTACATAAATAGTATGGGTCTTTCCTTATTGATAAGATTGCTATTGACAAAATCGATAAGTAATAATATAAACATAATAATTAATTCATACGATGGAGCAAAGCATGGTTTACTTAGTTGTATACCCGAAGGTTTCAGAAACATAATATAATTTCAAGTCTAAAATCTCATGCTACTTTCTTCAATGTCTATTGAGCTATCGAAGATTCAATCTATCGACTAACATTTATCAGTAGGAACAAGCCATGTATGTACTAATAGAATGGCCTACGCATGTTGCTTCAACAGTAAACATCAATTGTACACGTTTGAACGTTAATTAACTGTAACAACTCAACGAGAGTTACTTGAGTATTTAATTCATCGGTTAACAAGTCAATATGCTTGGCCTGTGTATCAATAGAACGTACAAGCATGTACATTGTACATGCGAGATCCTGTCGCTTCGTTTGCTATTGATATTATAAGTTCATTAACCGCAAAAATAAATTATGTAATCCCATTGTATGGAGAAGTTCAAAAAACAAGGGAAAGCTTATTGTGGCGAGTTCTGCTTTGTATACCCATTTTAATATTATAATAAAAGCTATTTAATACAGGTTAGAATCAATGTATCCAAATACGAATGATTTACGATGCCATTTTTTTTTATTTTTATTGGTTGAAAATTATTTGGATACGACGTGACTTCCTATTTCGTTTTTAGAATTATAATATTTAAAGAGTTACTGTATATAATTGTGTTAACAATACAAACTCAAATCTTAAATAACACAATATGCTTAGGTTATAGTAATAGCAATAATTTTTAATAACCTCGTATAACCCTCAATAAACCTAGCTAGTAGCTGCTCTAAAATAGGTTACTGAATATAATATGTTCTAATTTAATTTGAAAATATTGAAGGTGTAAACACATGATTTATTAATAAAACCGAATTAGTCGTTTAACCTAAATAGAGTGCTGATTAAATCAACATGGTATGAAAGATAAGACAGTTATGATAAACTATCACTCATAGGGAACTTATCGCGAATGTGGTTTAGTTAATTGATTAATAGGACATGTATTACCTACGTTAATGATCAACGTCACCAACTTCCATTATGTACCGATTAAAATGATCATAGATAGCAGGTGTTCTAAAGCATCTATCGATAAGGGTGACTAATGACTCGCGTATTCATTACTTGCAGAGAATGTGTTTAAATAACAGCGTATAAATACAATTTTATTAAAGATCACTAGCTAGCTATCTAAACACCTGAATTGCAAATATTTTAAATTATCAAGAACCGTATCCTTTGACATGATTTATTATTAAAAAAATACGCTGGTATTCAAATTTAAAAGCCAAACAAAGTTCACTGGTTTTAAAAATACAGAACTACCTGTTAATTTAAGTTTTAACACCGATCAGCGATCAATCCTCTTTAACATTTACACCTATTATTATGACACTAAATAAAACTCACTTATAAAAAGTATGGAATTACCTGTTATAATTTACCTAGTAACAATTATTTCACGATTTTATTCACTTTCCTACCCATGTAATTAAAATAATAGTCCAACCAAAAGCCCTTAAGCAAATGATAGTGTAGCTACAATATTAATTTTTAGTTGACAGCGTTGCACGGGCCGTGTACAAGGGAATGAATAATGAACTTGACAGTGGTGATATTATTATTGCCGACGGAGGTAGGATGCATTCCAGGCTATAAATACCAATTGCGTCTCCCCCTGTCTCAGACTGTTTCACAAGTGTGGCCGAAGCGTGTAATTTAACTCGCTTCGAAATCGATGATCAAGTATTAAAGTTGGACCACAGTTGGACTTTTCGATAGAGTTGACCATATGCAATCTGAAATGAAGATTTAGAACTTTAGAGATTTGGTGAAGTGTCCTAACTATTCCGCAATTTTGTAAGAGCTACGCTTAGTGTTAGGTATCAGCAAACATTCTAGCCCTATAAATATCCCTTGATTGCACTGAATGAAATAAATTTTAACTCCATACATTGCGAAAGAGCTAAACCAATAAATAAGTCCTATAGCATAAATTGAAATAAAACTCTGAAAAAATGCGAATGATCTAAAGGACAGTAAGTAGTTTTCAGTAAAGTAGGAAACTATCTGAACTTACCAAAGCTGTCGTCTTTAAGCGTCACTAAAAGAACTTAGTCATAAAATAAAAATGAAGTTTGCAAAAGCGGCTTAAAACTTTCGCTTTGAATACTCGCCGACTGCCACTGTCATTTCACGATTTGCATTTTCAGCGTTTCCTCCATATTCATGAAAAAGAAATATAGATAGATTTCCTTTGCTTTCGTCCACATCCTGAACTGGCTTGGCTTGAATATTTGTAGCGATTCAAGAACTGGTAAATACACCACAAAGGCAAATTTTAATAAGGAACAAAGTATTTCATAATTAAAATCATTCGACTTGTACTATTTATTACAATTTCGAAAATTTTGGATGATAACTTTTGTTCGCTGTTACTTGTTTCTACCCAGAGGAATTCCAATTTATTTTCCATTTCGATCATATTTCATATAAATATTAATATTTCTCTTAGTTTTAAGATGTTTCGTCTGTAGTACTTTTCGACCTAATATTTTAATATATAGTATGTATCTAGTAAATTTTAACATTAGGTATAATGTAACCAAAGAATCCATCTTTACATTTTTTTACGACAAATAATTAAGTCATGTCCTAAATCTTCATATATGTACAACCTGTTGTTAATAATGGTTCAGATTTTGATGCTTTCATAAAGGTGTAAGGGTGAAATAACAAGTATCATCAGTTCACACAGAGCTTTAAGCACAATTATCCGCATCGTAGGTCAAAGACGTTGCTCAGTATTACAATATTATTTCCGGTAATACTGTGACGTTGCTCCATGCTTTTGATTCAATTAAATGGTAGCTTAGTTGAGGTGCCATACTGCAGATAGAAATTGTATGTACCATTATGTAGAAAATGTTTTCTATTGATGATGGAGAAGTTAAAGAAGTTGTTCCAATGAATGAAAATTTATTGGTCTATACTCTATAGGTAGTTTATGTAAACTGCAATTATTTTTAGTCCTGCAGGCGCCTAAATCCATGTTCTTATTTATTTACACTCCGTATCACCAACTTTTCTTTTACGAATTTTATCTGAAGACTACGGATGTCCATAATACCAATTAATGATGTTTTTATCTCAGAACAAAACTGACGAACGTCACAAAAATAAAATATTACTGAATTATAATAAAATTAGGATTGAATACACCTGATAACAAAATTGTGTAACATTGTTCGCAATTTCTTTTGTTACATATTTATATTTTCCATAATCCTCCTTCCCGGAATTCATTTTTGATTATGTGTTCTCTGGGGGCGCTTTTCAAACCGAATGATTAATTTTATTCCCGCAAGGCCTTTATCCTTAATTCCTTAATATTTTATTGAGTATATTTTTTGATGGAATGATTTTCTTAGTAACGATCGTCGGGCGATTCGATATAGAAATTAGTTTTCATCTCAGTCTATATAGTTTACCAATTATTATTATTAAGAGTTCTTAAAATTTGCTAAGAGATGTGGCACTAACTATTAACTCGTATAAAAATCTGTACTAAGATACCTTACACCAAATCTTATTCCCACAGCAGTTTAACTTCTTATTTAGTACTCTTGCGCATAATCGAGAAGTGATTAAATTGCGACATAATTTCATTAAAATATCCATTTGTTTAAACAAACTGAAAACGTATTCTTATCTCGCATCGCACTGCATTGTAAGCGTGTCGCAATTTAATATCAGTAATCATATTTCTCTGGGAACGTATTGCATATACTATTAAGAATTATATCTTTATTGTAATTGTTGTCAGCAATTTTGATAAAAGTTTCATGTTGTTGTTAATTATTTAGTTACGTGTAGCACTATTCGTCCGCCCGGTTTCATATTCAGTGGTTTTTCATTTGTTGTTGAATAATAAACTAACATTGGTACTTAAAAGACAGCAGAGTCAGGAATACAGCCTATACAGTTCGAAATGGAAGGAAGGAAGAAGATTGTGGGCCATATAACTATACACATTAAAAAAATTATAAGTAATTTCTAACAGCATCTGAGACAAGTAAATGGTGACTGCTCAATATTATTTAAAATGCTTGGTTTCAGAGAATATAAAGATCATTTAATTGTTACCTTGAAAGAGAGACCTTTTTTATTGAAACGCTTTCCTTTTATCTGATCAATGTTTTACCACAGATTTGCCTTAGAATAACGATCTGAATAAAAAACTATTTTGTTATCGTCTGACGAGGTCTGACGATTAACTAGAAAAATAGGTGACGTTTCCTCTCTGATTTTAATCTTAATACGTAAACTTCTTAAATCACAACGAGCAATACTTTCTAAAATCACGCGGCACTTACATGTAAACATTTCACACCTTTTACTACAAACAATGGAATATTAATTTTCTCTACTCGATAACGATAAGAAACGTTAAGACTAACTCTTACATTTATCTTCGACGTGCTAACTGGTACTAATAATAGTGATCTGTTATGAAATTCCCACTGCTGAGACTAGGCTTTCTCTAGGTGATTGATCCACTTTACACTATCTCTCTTTTATTTTGTAATACAAAGTATCATAAAACAAATAAGATTATACATAGGTGGGAGTAAATAGCAGTAAATACGAATTAGCGGATGAAGCTATCGCATATCGCCTCTTAATATTATATTACCATAGTATACTATGATATTTAAAGAAGGCATTGGTATTAATATATTACCTACCATAGTATACTATGAATTGTGATATTACTAAAGAAGGCATTGGTATACATATAAAAATTCCTAAACAAACTTACTTATATTTAAAAAAACCTGCGGCTATACTTAATCTCTTTGATATGATGCAAATAATTGCATGCTGTATTAGTTGCAATTACGTTTTACAGTTACAAGTGCAAATTCAGTATCAATAAGGGAATGTGTGTCTTTCAGTAATATAAAAAGGCTATTAGAAATAATGAAAATCGTTGCACTGATAAGATTTTTTAATAATTATAATTATTTTATAAAAACGTAATGCCAACGTGCTTGTGCGTGTGAGTCGTGTGCGTGGCTTTCAATCGAAAGTATTGTTTGTCGTGGTGGTTCTTATTTCCGTATTTGGTGGTCAAAGCTCTATTACTACCTTCCTTTAATTCATCTCTAAATTGGTCTGATCCGTTGGAAATACTACGATTCGTTTTTATTTAAAAGTTAGGCGCTAGAACGCACGCCTTCATCACACATTTGTATTTAAGTCCTCTCAACCAAATTTTTCATTTATCTTTAGACTCAGTTTTACATTCGATTTTATACACCAGAACTCAAACTTTTTTATTATAACAATGTACATTGAAATAGGATTAGTCAGGTTCACATAGTATTTGTTCCAAAAGGCTCTTCAATGCTCTACATACAAAATACTCTTCTAACAAAGGCAATTTTTTTATAACTGACCTAGCCCCAGATTCATATCCACCCTGATATATAATGAATATGAATGATAAATGTAACAAAGTCACACCGTATCGTGACTGGCTGCATTTCGACGATACAATAATAGCGATTCTTCCGACGTTAACTCCACTAGAACGGTTTCGCGAGTCGTTCACGAACATTACCCACGCAACGTCTATTATATTGTCAAAAACCGCTATTAGTTGGAATTTGAACGATCCGATTCGCAGAGCATCGCTTGCATAACAATATTTATAACTTATTAGGTACCATTCTTAATACGATTGTTATCAACGTAACAAATTAGCTGCTCTATGTTAAAGCATTCAGATTCCTTTCATCTCGTAAATGTTTAATACAATTCAGAAAATGTAGCTTTCTAAAATTCGCATTAAAAATGTTTTAAAGAACCGATAACCGTTAGCATCCGTCGAATGAAATTTTACGATTTTCGATTAAACGAATGCCGATAATAATCGATTTTAGGGAATGCCTTTGCCCATTACCCTTTTCGACGGCAAACTTTTTGTGATCTCAAATTCAATTACTAATTTCTCGTGATGTTGGAAATTTTGCAAGATGTTTTTAATTCTAGAAGATGGAAATATTTCCCTTGTGCACGTTTGTTACACGGTATTAATTAGCAAAATTTGCAAAAGTTGAACTAACATTAACAACATCGCTTTTGCTTTCTTTAATGATGATAATATATTATACTGTATCCACTGTACATTGTACACGTGACTTTCGTTGCGTTGAAGATTTTATCACAAATTACGTAATTAAGTAACACTTTTTGTTTGTTTTTTTTTTTGAGTTTTTGAAAAATATTGCATTATTACAATACCAATAACACACTTTAAGTTTCAAATTATTAAGAACCCAATGGCAAAGATATCTTAATTATAATTATTTAACAAAAAATGTCGATTAACCTAAAAACGGTATGAAAGAAGAAAATAAGGACAGAAATGCACTCTTATATAAATTACAGCCATAAATCCCTAAGAAACTTTAAAATGACTTGGAGATAAATCCAAAGTTTCTGAACTCAGATTTCTTTAATTTATTTGTTTTAACTTTAAATGTATTCAGTGCAAATGAATATTATGCGGTAAAATTAATAATAAGTAGAAATATATTCTCTCACTTAAAATTAAATAAATAGAGAAGAAATTATACGTAATCACTATCGAGTTTCTAAATAACATTAAATAATAAGTAATTATATAATCTAGTTCTAAATAAAAGAACGTACCTAAAGAAAATATTAAAAATATTATATTTTACACAAACGAACTCTTTGCTAACCATATTAGTTTTTCAGTATCTATCCTATCTAGAATTTTATTAAGACTTCATGTAACCAATTACGGATTTAAAACGTAAAATCTACTGTAAAAAGTAGGTTGCCCATTGAAATTCTAATTTCTAACATTGAAATAATCTGCCAACATTCGCATTGAATACTGTGAGTCCATTGTTCACATAATCGCTATATTCCAAGGTAATCAAGACCAAGCAAAACCGAGTCTCGGAGAATAGATCATTATGGCCTTATCAAAATCTGAGAAAATAGTTCATCATTAGTGGATTTTTTACTCTGAAACTCTTGTTGTTTGCGTGCTGAGGTTATTAAAAGCAATGAATACAACACGCTCATTTTATAGAAACTTTGTACGTATCTAACTTAGACTTGAAGGAGAATTACGTCGAAGTTTTTTATAGTACAGATGATAAATAAATTATGCTGATACCTCATGCAAATTTACTGTTATATAAGTTAATTATAAATGTATTTTGTTACAGATCAAAACGAGTGTAAGCGTAGTAGCAGCGCATCATCAGATTGGCGCGATGCGGGCGGCGGGGCCCTTGTGAGGTCCCGCCTCGCAATGGGCTCCAACATCAGCCAACACTCCACTAAGGGTCTCAAGGGGCGCCGCGCGCGGTCCAGCGGCGATCTTTGCAATGGCGAGACAAAAAGCCAAACAGAATCCTCCATACACACGTCGGTATGCGGCTCCGTTGTCGGCGACGTTATGGGCTGGAACCGCTCCTTGCCCAACCACCTCGATGGCAACAGACACCTCGCCGACTACAGCCGTGTAAACAATAATTATGGAGAATTCGGAACGTACAATAGAAGCCACCCCAAAGGAGGCCGTGGGTTGCGGTACAGGATCTCCAAGTCGGGTAAGTAATAACATTGTTGGCATAATATCATAATGGAAACTCGCAATAGCTAAATGCGGTATTCAGCTTTAAAGACGTGGGCTAAATACATTTAGCAGCGAAATTTCGCCAATTTACAACAAATTTCTTTAAAAGCATTCACAAAACGTGTCGCATGAAAAGAATAAAAGCAAAGCAGTTTACTCCAAATCCCATTCCAGCGACTTGAGTACTATAAACTTAAAACGGCCAAGTTTTCCGTCTAGGTACTGTAAGTGTACGACATCTAAGTGCTATTCTCAAGTATGCGGCGGCGAAAACATTTTAAAGCTCCCGATTAAAGCCCTTCTAAAGTGAAGCCTTTGTGAAACCGAGAAAGTGGGGTTGATGTAAAATGCTCGACAAAATTTATGGAAGTCAAGCTTTTCTAAAATTGAAATCTTAACACTGCGTTTAGCCGAGAATTAAGGCGAATAAATTACTTTGTACCATGACGTATTAAGGTTGCCGAAACTTTGTCATGGAATCCCGGAACGGCGAAGTTTAAAATTTAACACGGCGAAGCACATAAAGGGTGGCAATTACACCTCTTCCGAAACTTTGACGTCGACATCTTTATAAAGTCTCCGTGTAACATAAGCTCATAAGATTATTTAATACACACCAGATTTGAAATAAGTAACTAAACGTAATGGAATAATATAGCAGTGTGTTCCTACACCGTACATATATATCTATGCATATTATACTCATACGTATACAAATCAAAGCGGCGGTGAGTCAAAGGAAGCATTAACGAGATTAGGAAATAATTCTCCTAAATAAACACAGCTAAAAGCGAGCGACCGATGTCAATCTGTGTGTAGCCTTATCGGATGAACTGATAAAAACGCCTAATGGCCGCGGGAGGGATCGTTTGTCTTGTTCCTCGGGGTTTCTCAACAATTTTTTCGTTAATATACATCAGAGATGTCTCTATCTTCTTTTATATTATAATGAAATATTATTTTTACTTAAGTGTTTACTAAATATGATAAGGAAAAAATGTTTTGTGTAAGTGATGCCATTTACGCCTAAATTTAATAATAACATAAAACGAATATTGAATGGAAGATTAAATATGTTGCAGAAAAGCTTCTTACATTACTTTTACTTCCATAAATGAAACTTACCCGGGCTTATTTAGTTAAATTTTGAAACAAATGAGAAATATTTCGAAATTTAAACCATCAACTGGCTAATTTGATAAAACTAAACGTCGCTTTGAAATATGCCTGATTATTTTTCCGACCCCAATATCGACCAATAGAATTGCACCATTCGACGTCACGTGGTACAACCTACATGGTATTATACTGATAATTTTTTGAAAATTTTCTCTGGTCGTTGACGTCAAACTGACAGGTTGAATTCAATTGTGAAATTATTGGCCGACATTTGGGACGGAAAAATAATCCCCCGAATACCACACGAGCTTCAAAATTATCTGGCATTTCCCTCAAGGTTCCCTGCAAACAAATAAAGTCGTCAAGTTTTTCAGGAAAAATCACTCGCGCTTCGCGCTCGTGATTTTTTAACCTTGACTAAAAACTTGACTCCTTCATTTGTTTGCAACGAACCTATCGGAAAATACCCGATAATTTTGAAGCTCTTGTGGTATTATAAGTGATTATATTCTGTCATATTCAACTGAAAGTCCGTGCATGATGATCTCTCAGCCGTATAACACGTAATGCATTTTGGCCAGCGAGCTTTTTGTGTTTTTGTTATGCTTATTTTTAAAACCATGTTTTACTCCTCTATTTAGTGCATAAAGAGGCGAGGTTTGTGTTCCTTAATTAATAGGGTATGATTCTTTAAATAACCCGTTTTGTATAAGCTGGTTACACCAGTGACAGTAGAGAAATGTATCTAAATTCTAAATAAATGGTTCTAATGAAGACACTTATCTAAATTGTTCTTAAGATTTCTTACTATTATTTGTAAAATTATATACAAATCGGACTATAAATAACCATTACCACCGGATAATCTCTTTATTTTTTAATTTATGGAATAGCAGTAAATAAAATTTGGTACAGAACAAATTACTACACACATTATCCTGTTTGTTTACGACAGAAACTTGTTAAATGGATTATGGAGTGAAATATTTCCTAAGATTGCACTTAAAATCCTTTGGTACATTTACGCCTCTTGTCGCAATGCAGTTGCTTCTATTATCTTAATCTTACGAAATTCCATTATGATGTTATTGTGTTTTTGTGCAAGCGTTAATGTTATTATTACGAATATAATAATTATTCATACTGTGCGCTCTTGTATTGTTTATAGTTTTACTAGCTTACCGCCCGCGGCTTCGCCCGCTTTGCCTAAAACCTAATAAATTATATAATAAAACCTTTCTCTTGAATCACTCTATCTATTAAAAAAAACCGCATCAAAATCCGTTGCGTAGTTTTAAAGATTTAAGCATACAAAGGGACATAGGGACAGAGAAAGCTACTTTGTTTTATACTATGTAGTGATTTTACCAGCGTCTTCAGAATATTTTATTCCTAATATTCGATATCAAGCAGCCCTCACCCCTCAATATCTTTCTTTCCTCTTTAATTTACATTTCTGTTCAGCTTGGAATTAAGGCGTGATTTATATTTATTATTTAGTGTAATTATCATTTATACAAAAGATCGTCTATTTTTGCATTAATAACAAATCAATCGCTTCATGGATAGCCGTAGTGGCTCACTACCTATTTTTAATTATGCAATACAAAATTTTTAATAAGCAATTTGCATCTATTCTATAAATACCACGAAATGATAATGAGTATAAACAAGACATCTCACTTTCAGACATTCGAAAAAATGTTTACATTAAAACGGAATTCCAAACACATTCTTGCTGTTTCGTGGCCGT